>ML110957.1:623-54110 GCA_003697995.1 Taxidea taxus jeffersonii | reverse complement strand
CCCTATCTTCTACCCACAAATATTCTTTTACCTCTGTTAATTTTTTTTAAATAAAACAGCTTTATAAGGCTGCTTAAATAAAATGTAATATAAAATAAGACAGATGAAATTGTGCTGAAAAAGCATTATTAGATAAAAAGTCTCGAAAGTGATATTCTTGTCCTTTTATCATGAGGTGTTAGTAATAGAAGTTACAAAATAAAGACTGAAATAGTTCCTTGACTTTGATCAAAATTGCAATTTTGACCAATTTCATATGTATATATCTTTTGATATTTTTTCATTTCTATATTTGTTCATTTGTATTTTGTAATTTTAGGTATGTAGTGCATATTTTCCAATTTTTTTTTCTGAACTCTGGAAATTAAGGCAGCCTGCTTCTCATATTTCTCAGAAACTCAATGAATATTTTTTTCCCTGCTTAATCAGAATCAACTTTTCTGCTCTAAGTCAGAATCAGCTTGCATTTCTTGAAACTACTAAAACTGACATAGAGATTTAGGTACCAGGAATGGATGCTGGTTGCACACAGATTAAAAAAAAAAAATGGTAGTATGAAATTGATTATTTGGCCCATTTGGGACTGAGAGCAATTAAACATCCATTAAGTATTATATAATTAGAATTTAGCATTCATAAATAAAACAAATTAATAATGTATAGTCATCTGGAATTAAAGGACCCAATTAAGGAAAGACTTTGACAGATCAAGTGGCCATTGATTAAAACTTGTAACAAAATAATAACAATGTCATAGCACAACCATTTGTAGAGGATGGGAATGTAAGGATTGGAGGTAGATTAGATGCCTCTGATACTTACAGATTAACAGAAGAAAGAGAAAGACAAATCCAGATACCTACAATTTAATATCAAGGCACAGATTACATTTCAGGAACTTCTGTAACTCTCTAATTCATGCAGTCATAGTGGCACAGTTACCAAAATTCATATGAAAAGACTGAATTATTTTGTTGCCAATTTGCGATTTTAGTAGGATTTACAGTCTCACAAGGTTTTAAAATGAAATTGAGGGTGCTTAATGAAATGTAAAGGGAAATGATAAAAATTGGAATCAGGGCTTCTAGTAATTCTCCCAGTTCCCATAGGGGATTATCACTTCAACAGCTGGTACCTTGTTATTTAGGAATGGTTTCTTGCATTTGTTGAAGTTTGTGCAGTAACTTAACATAAGCAAATTGCATGTGAAGGAAAGGCAGTTTTCCTCCTTCCAAAAATTTTCCTTTCTAACCTTCTTTTTCTAATACCACTCATTACTTCTGTACACAGAGCTAGAGTCAGGACCTCAGTTCTTTGGTGATTAAATTATAAAGTCAAGAGCAAAATTAGAAGGCTTGCCTCACAAAAGTACTTCAAGACATTTAAATAAACTAAATTTGAACAAATTCATGTGGGAATGAAGAGCAGAGACCATAATTTTAGATGGTCAATTCATAGATAAGTTTAGTCTACATGTCATTCCATATTTAAGTGCATTAGAACATTAATTATCATGGGTATAATAACAATTATAGCTAATATTTATTGAATATTCCTGCAGGGAACTATTTATTTTTTAAGTAATTATTTTTACTTTACATAAAATTTACTTATTATAGTATATAGGTTATTAAGCTTTGACAGATGCAGAGTCATGTAACTACCACTAAATTTAAGATAGAGATCAATTTTAATACCCTCCAAAAATCCCTCACAATTCTCTTTTATAATCAGTCCATCCCCATGCCCCCAACTCAAGGAAACTGTCCGTTGTTTCCATTGGTTTGCCTTTTTCAAAATGTTAGATAAATGTTATCATACAATGTATAGACTTTTGAGTCTGGCTTCCTTAACTTAGCATAATAAATTTTGTTGTTGTGTCTTTCAGTATTTAGTTCCTTCCTGTTCCATTGTAGGGATTACCAAATTTTTAAAAAAATGTCTTCACCAGTTGAAGGACATTTGAATTGTTTCCAGCTTTGACAGTTTTGAATAAAACTACTGACAACAGTTACATACAAGTTTTTGTGACCACTGTTTTTACTTTTCTCAGTTAAATACTTGGGAGTGGGATTTCTACATCATACTGTAAATATATGTTTTAATAAGAAACTATAAAACTATTTCCATTTAATGTAATTGCTGATATGGTTGGATTTAGGTTTATTATTTTATTAGTTTTTACTGTTTCCCTCTCCCCCTTTTTTTTTCAGTCCCTCTGTTCCACTTTCTTCTCCTGTTTGGATTATTTAAATATTTTCTAGTATTCAGTTTTAATTTATCTCTTGGATTTTAGGCTCTCTTTGTATTTTGTGTGTGTATGATTGCTGTTGATTGTTGCATCTAATCTTTTAATGTCTACCTGGAATTTGTATTTACCACTGCAAATAAATATATGTACCTACAACCATATATGACCCTTTTATCCTCCTCACATGGTTATAGTTGACATATGTACTATGTCCATATACACTAAAAATGCAGTAGACAATTGTATAACTTTTGTTTCACTAGTTATATTTGTAATTAAAAATTTAATACTAGAAATATATTGTGTTTACATATATTTGCCATTTTTGTTGCTGTTCATTCCTGAATATCCAACTTTCCCTCTGGTCACTTTTTTAAAATTTTTTATTTATTCATTTATTCATTTATTTATTTATTTTTTATTTTATTTATTTATTTGACAGACAGAGATCACAAGTAGGCAGAGAAGCAGGCAGAGAGAGAGGAGGAAGCAGGCTCCCTGCCCAGCAGAGAGCCCAATGCGGGACTCGATCCCAGGACCCTGAGATCATGACCTGAGCAGAAGGCAGCGGCTTAACCCACTGAGCCACCCAGGTGCCCTGGTCACTTTTTTTTAGTCCAAAGAATTTAGATTAGTATTTCTTTGAGAGAAGGTTTGGTGTTGACAAGTTCTTTTAGTTTTTATGCTTCTGAAAATAATTTTTTTAAAAGATTTTATTTATTTATTTGTCAGAGAGAGAGGGAGAGAGAGTGAACGAGCACAGGCAGAGAGGCAGGCAGAGGGAGAAGCACACTCCCTGCCGAGCAAGGAGCCCGATGTGGGACTCAATCCCAGGACGCTGGGATCATGACCTGAACAGAAGGCAGCTGCTTAACCAACTGAGGCACCCAGGCGTCCCTGAAAATAATTTTTTGAAAAAGATTTTATGTATTTGAGAGAGAGAGCACATGTGCACACACAAGAAAGGGGTATGCAGAGGGAGTGGAAGAAGGAGGCTTAGGAGGGAGCAGGGGGCTGGATCTCAGGAGCCAGGGATCATGACATGCCTGAGCAGAAAGCAGATTCTTAACCAACTGAGCCTCCCAGGCTCCCCTGAAAACATTTTTTATTTACCTTTTCATACCTGAAGGACATAGGATTCTTGGTTGCTACTTTTGCTACTTCTTCCCCCCCCACACCCCCAACTAGTTAAAGATATTGCTACATTTTATAGTTTCTCACAGGAAACTATAGTCATTCTAACAGTTGCTCCCCTATGTGTACTATATGATTTTTTTCCTGTGTGCTTTTCTTTTTTTCTTTTTTTATTTGATTTTTAGCAGTTTTTAAATGATGTATCTGAGTTTATTCTGTTTGGGGTTTCCTGAGATTCTCGAATGTGTATTTTTTTTCTAAATTTGCAAAGTTTTGAGCTATTATTTCTTCTAATATTATTCTGAACCATTTTTCTGCTCTCCACCTAGGATTCCAGTGATGCAAATATTAGACCTCTTGGTACTGTCCTACAGTCTGGTCTAATGCTCTGTTTCTTTTCTTTTTTGTCCTCCCAATTTTTCTTCACTCTGTTATTAAGACTGGATAATTTATATCCCTCAATCTTCAAGTTCACTATTGCTTCCCTCTTTTTGTAGGCTGTTAAGCTTATCTAGCAAATATATTATTTTGAATATTATACTTTTTAGTTCAAAATTTTAATTTTTTTCTATAGTTTCTGTTTCTCTGCTGAGAACACCTATCTTTTCTTTCATTTCAGTATTTACATTTGTCTCAATTACTTGGTAATAGTCACGTTGAAGTTTTTGTCATCATAGGATTGTTGATTGTTTTGTCCTTAGAGAATTATCAAGAGCTGAATTGGAAAGAACTGGGCTGCTAGGTGTCTAGGTGGCCAGTAAAACAAGCTCAAATGAAGGTGACTGTCAGGCCTTTTAATCACTTACTGCGATAGTATAAGCAAGAGACCAAATAGGAAAAGGCACTAGCTTCCCCATCCTCCATTCTTTGGAGAGAAAGTTCCTTGTCTTTGGACAGAACAGCACTAAGTGAGGGTCAGGTGGATCAGCTCAGACATGAGGATTCTTCTACTGCTGAGGGAGTCCCAAATGAAAGGTTTTTGCTCTTTGTGTATCTGGGGGGAGAAAGATAAGGGCTCAGAGTAAAAAAGTACTGAATCTGAGAAAAGATGTTTTCAAAAGTCCCACCTTTCTCCTCCACATAAGGTCTTGTTAGAGGCACCTGGGGCAGGCCTTGGCTTCCCCCCAGTACACTCACACATGTAAGGAGGTGTCTGAATGAGATGCCTGGGTTCACAGTGCAGTTCTGTGTAAGACCATGGGCTGTCAGCTCTAGAGTCCTTGATTACAAGTGGTTTCAGAGACTGTAGTGTACTTTCTGTGCCCAAAGTTTAGTGTGGGGAGGATAGTTTTCCTCAATGAAATCTTTCTGAAAAAGTCTTTGTAATAGGCTAGACTTTGGCTTGAGAGGTCATGCATAGGCTTTGGCCTAGAGCCAGACTTCAATTTTCCTGTGTGTGTGGTAGTTTTATTTGTTTGCTTGTTTGTTTTTTAATGTTGAGTATTTTTTTATTTATCTGGGCCATATTGAAAATTATGGTATAATTCTCTCATACTATTTAGTTTTCTAGATGATATTGATTTTTTGCTTTTGTTTTGCAGTCTCCCCAGATAAAACACATTTCTTTCATAGCACAAAGTCCTAGTGGAAGGGCCCTACAGCTCATATACTTTAATTGTTGACTAAAAACACTGATTCAGTAGTGATGGGATAATGATAGACCTAAAGTTTCAGATGTTATGTAGTTTCAGGTGCTTGATACTATATAGACAAAAAAAATTCCAAGGTACAAGGAAATATGGGTGTGGAAATATATTCTAATACATACATACAATCTTTTTTAAGCACCTTAAGTTTCCTTGAATAGATCTACAAAATTCTTTTTATCAGGGATTGAGACTCTATTTGTAAAAAGAAGTCCCATCCCACGTGGAGTCTGGCAAATTCTACCAGACATTTAAGGAACAAATCATATGGATTTTTCATAATTTCTTTCAGAAGATAGAAGCAGAGAGAATACTTCATAACTCCTTTTATGAAGCCAGGGTTATCCTAACACAGAAACCAAAGACATTGAAAGCAAAGATTACAAGCCAGTATCTCTCATGAATATAGATGTAAAGATCTTCAATAAAATGTTAGCAAATCAAATTCAAAGAACTATAAAGAGAATTATACACCACAACAAGTGGGATTTATTGCAGGTATGCAAGACAGTTTCAGTACTTAAAAATCAAAGTAATTGATTACATCAACAGGCTAAAAAAGAAAAATCACAGGATTATATCAATAGTTGCAGAAAAAGCATGGAACAAAACATCATGCCTGCTCATGATAAAAACTCAATAAACTAAGAATAGAAGGAAATTTCCACAATTTGGAAAAGAATATATAAAATAAAACTATAGCTAATATCATACTTAATTGGGGAGAAACTAATTTCTTGTCTGTTAAGATCAGTAACAATGCAAGTATGCTCCCTTTCACCACTCCTTTTCTTTTTTTTTTAAGATTTTATTTATTTATTTGACAGAGAGAGACTACAAGTAGGCAGAGAGGCAGGCAGAGAGAGAGAGGGGGAAGCAAACTCCCTGCTGAGCAGAGAGCCCAATGCGGGACTCAATCCCAGGACCCTGAGATCATGACCTGAGCTGAAGGCAGAGGCTTTAACCCACTGAGCCACCCAGGCGTCCTCACCACTCCTTTTCAACATTATACTGGAAGTCTTAGATACTGCAGTATGACAAGAAAAAAAATAAAAGATAAACACATTGGGAAGGAAGAACTACAACCATCTTTATTCACAGATGACAGGATTTTGTATGGAGGAATTTCAAAAGAATCAACAAAAGAACTGGAACTAAAAACAAGTTATAGCAATGTTGTAGAATACAAGGTGATATACAGAAGTCTCTTTCATATATACCAGCAGTGAACAAGTGGAATCTGAAATTTAAAACACAATGCCATTTATATTAGCACTCCTCTCCCCAAAATAGTTAGATATAAATTTAACAATGTAAAAGATCTGTAAGAGGGAAACTACAAAACCGTGATGAATAAAATCAGAGAGCTAGATATTCCATATAATGGATAGGATAACTCTCAAGGTGTAAGTTCTTACCAACTTGATCTACAGTACAGTTTCAGTGAATCACAATCATATTCCCAGCAAGGTTTTTGTTTTGTTTTGTTTTGTTTTGTTGTTTTTGTCGTGTTTTTTGTTTTGTTTTTTGTTTTGTTTTTTGGAGGATATTGACAAACCAATTCTGAAGTTATATGATCAGGCAAAAGACCCAGAACAGCCAACACAATATTGAAGGTAAAGAACAAAGAGCAGCAAAACTACCCAATTTCAAGATTCACTATAAAGCTGTAGTAATCAAGACAGTGTCATATTGGTGAAAGAATATAAACAGTTCAATGGAAAGACTAGAGAGCCCAATAATAATACTCACATATATTCACATAAATGTAGTCAACTAATCTTTGACAAAGGAGCAAAGGTAACAGTGGAGTAGAGATTCCAAATCTCTTCCACATATAGGGCTGGAATACCTGGACAGCCACATTAAAAAAAAAAAAAAGAAAGAAAAGAAAAAAAAGAAAAAAGAAAAAATAAAGCAAAAAAAAACTGGGAAAGGTTAATACTGCATTAACGTTGTTACAGTATGTTGTAAATGTTCCTCATTGCCTTCTTAGGGTTCTAGGAATAGTTAGTAGTTTATCTGTGAACTGAGGAAACCAAAATATTCAGGTGTGTCCATAATTGTGGGATACTAACACTAGTCACTGCAGATCCGGAAGGACCCTTTTCTCACTATTGTGAATGCATGTGCAGAGCAGTTATTAAAAAGAGTTTTGATAACAAGTCTGATTCAAAATAATGCCAATAAGACCCTACAATAATACCAGGCTTATTTTCAAAGTTCCTAAATTGGGTAGTATAGTTGGGAAAGGCATTTTTAAATAGAATTATTCCATTTGTTTTCTCAATCTAAATATCAGTATTATTATTATAGGATGGGCTAAAATTTTTCATAGAATTGAAGAAAAAATACTTGTAAAGTCACCCAAAGGATGCTAGAGCATTGGTTCTTAATGTGCCCCACAGATGCCTCTTTCCAATATGTTGAATATTTTTTTTAAATTTTTAAGGATTTTATGTATTTATTTGAGAAAGAGAAAGTGAGAGCAAGGGAGAGCATGAGCCAGGGAAGGTTAGAGGGAAAAGCAGACTCCCTGCTGAGCAAGGAGCCTGACCCAGGACTTGATCCCAGTACTCTGGGATCATAACTTGAGCAGAAGGCAGATGCTTAATTGACTGAGTTACCCAGGTGCCCTCCCTTCCTCCACCTGCTCCCATGTTGAAATCTTCTGAAAAAGGTCCAGGACAATTAGGAGAGGAAATTTTTCCACTAGGCAGAGTGTCAGGGAATATCTCTAACTTTCCCTTTGCCTAGAAGAGCAGTCCTAAGAATTGTGTCTACATTAACTTTTAAGCTATCTTTTTGTTTTTCTTTTGCTAGATGATTATGGGCTTTGAAGAAGCAATAGTTAAGAACTGGTGTCAAGATTGTTTGGGGAAGACATTTTAATGTCTGTAGCACAAAAATATAGGTGGCCTATGAATTATCATTAAATACCTAATTGCTGAAAAGCTTCTTAGAAATCACCCAAATTTATAGAGTATTAATTCAACACTCTTTCCTTTGTTCTCCCATGTTTGTTCAATGAGTGTGTCCACTCATTCAACCAATATTAAAATTGTTTGGAACTTTGAATGTGCCAAGTATTTTAGGTGCTGAGGATATAGAAGTAAACAAATCAGGCAGAATCCTTGATTTACAATTTAATAAATAAAATAAATAATCTAAATATATAATATTATGACAGATAATGCTGTATGTGCTGTCAGGGTAAGGGGATAAATATTAATAAATATTATATAAATGTTTTGTTTTTTAACAATTTGTTTTAAAATTTGTTATTTAAAATAAAATGAATAAAATAAATATTCCTCTCATGAAGTCCTCATATGAACCAGTTTTCCTCCAGTAGAAATAGTCATGAACCCAATCTGGCTTTTTACACCATGTGACCAGCCTGTTTCCTAAAGCAGTTGATTATGTTGGAACCTTTCCTAATACAAAGTGAGCAGTAATGTTCCTCAGGGAAATATGCATTTATGCAATTATGAATTTATTTTTGCTTTTCATGCCTGCCTTCTTTTCTGCAGAATTATTGAAAGCGCCTGTAGTTGCATTGAATGGCTTTGATTATATCATGGTAGTCCATCCATACTACTTCATATTTAAGATTTTATTTCAGAGAAAATGAAAGAATCATTAAATAGATCTGTTAGTGTTGCTATATATAACCTATTAACCAAAAGCACTTAGCCTTAAAAAATAAGGATACCAATACTAAGCATAATTCAGAATATGCTCAGATCAGTGATTTGTATATGAGATGATTTTTCTCAGTGCCAAAATACATATATCTTGACTCCAAGATGCCAAAGTGCGATATTCCATTTGGCTATAATTAATAATCTGTTTTCTTTCTTTATTTCTTCTCCTTCCTTCCTTCCTCCCTCCCTCCCTCCCTCTCTTCCTTCCTTCCTTCCTTCCTTCCTTCCTTCCTTCCTTCCTTCCTTCCTTCCTTCCTTTCTCTCTTTCTGATTTTGTTTATTTATTTGACAGAGATCACAAGCATGCACAGAGACAGGCAGAAAGAGAGAGGGGGAAGCAGGCTCCCCACTGGTATGTCTAGCAGCTACAGGTTCATTTGTTTTTGTTTGTTTTTATGGAATTAGTGGTAAAAGGATTTTGGTGAAAAACAAGTAATCTCTATCATAATCACATAGGATTTGGGAAAAAATGCTGAAAACTGATGACAATATTTTCCTATTAAAATTTAACCAGACAACAAAAAGTGTGGAGAAGGACCTTGTAAATATATAATATAAAATTAGATTTATTAATATTTTACATATCATAAAAGCTATCCTTCAATATTGCTATGTTTGCCATAGTAATTAATCTAGTAATTTAGAATTAACTACTAAATTGAAATGCTTAACAAGTATTTTAGAGAATATAAAATGAGTAGTTTTCTACTGTCTGCTCATTTTTTTTTTTTTTTAGTTTGCCTGCCTAACACATTCTTAAACAGAATCTCTAATTCACATCCTGCAGAAATTGATAAATGTATCTATGCCATTTTGTGGAGAATTTATGCCATTTGAAACAGCTGAATGCATACTGGGTTGATGATGCTCTCCAAATATCAGTTGTTCACCGGAAAGTGTCATGCTTCCTACAGACATGTCAGTATTTTATCAAATATTTTCCTAAAATGCATACGTTCTAAATCTATTTACAGATTTTTCACATAAAAGATGGTCTAAAAAGGAATTCACTGAATTTAGTGCAATATACAAAATCCGCTGTTTACATATGCTTGATTCCATGTATAAAATTAAAGTGCCAAGACTACGTAATCATTTAATAATGAAATGTACTATTAGTGTTTTATTCTTTTTCTTTTTTTTAAGATTTTATTTATTTACTTGGGAGAGAGAGAGCATGAGAGGGGAGAAGGTCAGAGGGAGAAGCAGACTCCCTGCAGAGCCAGGAGCCCGATGCGGGGCTCAATCCCAGGACAGGATCATGACCCCAGCCGAAGGCAGTGGCTCAACCCACTGAGCCACCCAGGCGCCCCTTAGTGTTTTATTCTTATGTTGAGATACAGAGTGTAACATTTTTGGCAATCATTTGTACCAAGACACTATCTGCTCCAGTCACTTTATGTGTTTTCATTGATACAAAAGAATAATGATAGCGTTTACTGGTTGCTCTCAAATGGCAACTTACAAGAACACTGTTTTTGTCTCTAGTACTGAATATATATGGGGATCCACACAAACGTTTGTTCTTATTTTTTGTTTCATTTTAGACACCCGGTCTCTGTTATTCATGTATTATTCAAACCCTGTGCCTTTTCTCATGTTTTTATGATGTTAATAGATAAAACTCAATTTGCTGTTATTTGTTAAATTATTGCCAAATTTTGGTACCATGGCAGTACAATATCCAAAGTTACATTTCTTTTTGTCTCCCAAAAGTTTTTTTGTATTGATATGGTTTGTCAGGACACGATGGGTTTTAAATTAATTTCTGCTTGTCTGCCTGACTCTACTACAATGATGACATTTTCTAGAGCAATAAACATATCTAAAATAATGAGCTACTATATAAAATGGGACTTTTTGGAAAGAAGTAAAATCTGCCTCCTCTATTTGTATATAAAAGTAATAACTTAATCAGTCAGAATTAACATAGCACTAGAATGGCAGCTCCTGGCTTAATTACTCCTGTTTTCTCATCACAGTACCTTTGAGCACAAAAAAACTGTAAACAATATTACCATGGAAAAATAGTAAGATTATACAGTAAGATTTTACCAGTTAAAGTGGTGAAGGATTTTAATTGTTAAACGTATTTAGAAATATACATTTACAGTTCTCAGTTTGAAATATTATTATATTGGAAGTAGAAACAGTAATATTTTGGTCTTAACTACTTTTTTCCCCTTCCCTTAGGATGAAGATTTTGAGGAAAAGTAAAAAATGTGACACAGTTGTTACTCTGAGTCTTTTGAATAATCAGTTTGGTATCTTTTCTTAAGCTTCTTTCTCTCCTCTCTTTTCTTTCCCATATCAAATGCCATCTATATTTTTATCATTCATCCAGGCATTCTAATTCTAAGGCTATCTATCATCAGATTGCAGTTGAAGAGAATAACATTAGGACTTTGCGTGTTGGGCAGTATGGTGTCATCACAGGGCATAAGATATTGTTGGAATGGGTAGGTTGAGGAAGAACCCTGATTAAGAAAGAGTACTTTTCATTTTCCTCCATTGTTGCAAAGGAAAATATGCAGATTTTGGTCAGATATTCTGGAAGATACATTCTTCTGCTTAAAGTTAAAGAAAAAAAATGTAGTAAGGGCTGGTGAAAACCCTTTTATGTGAATGAATTACATTAATAATTTTTTGATAGAGATAACAGAGTGGTGGATCTGGTAGTGTCTAAAACCAAGCAATGGATAAGACCAAGCTGTGTACTATGCCTGATGACAAACAGTAAACTTACAGTTATTTTGAAAAATACCCAAAATGGAACTGATGTTTGACAGGGAATAATACATTGAAAACTAAGAAGAAAAGCCCACTTTTATTTTTATTTATTTACTATTTTAAATTTTAGGATAACTTTACAAAGACAATCTTTATTGGCAGTCATAGGCCACTAGGGTAAGCTCTGAGGTAGAGGGTCCCTCCCCACTCTCCTGGCCTGGGCCCTCACGTGGTGCTGGGATTAGGAAGCAGGCCTTTCTGGCAGCCCTGGAGATGTGTGGACCTCAGGCATCAAGCAGAACGGACCCAGAGCCTGCCCTCCCCACATCCTATGTGTGTACAGGGTGGGATCCCCACCTGATGGGCTGCACCCAGGGGAAAAGCCATACTTTTAATCAAGAAAAAACTGTTTGTGTAATCTGTTTATATTTCTAAGTAGGACTAAGACATGACCACTATTAAACAAGGTTAGGGATAATGAATAAACAAATTACATTGAACTAAAAACGAAATAATTATGAATAAAAATAATTGTGAGTAAAAATTATGAATAAAAATAAAAATATATTGCAGGAAAAGGAAAAAAAAAAAGAAACAGAATTAACCACATGGAAGCAAGATAAACAGAATTAACACTACAGAAAGTCGATCAAATATGTAGAGGATAAAGTTGAGGCATATTTCTAAAATACAGAATTAAAAGATAAAACAATACAAATGAAAGAAAAGTAATACACAGTACAAATAATACAGTAATACAAAATTCCATGGGATTCTTTATTGCTGCCTATATGTTGTAGAGAGTGCTGCAGAAATCAGGAACTACCAACAGGACACAGGCAAAAAACTTCAAGAAAAGCCTGTTCTTGATCAAAGGACCAGAAAAGGATAGCCTAACAACCGAAAACCTTTTTTGCCAATATTTAACCTTCTTCAACCAATGGAAACTACCAAACACACTTCCCCGGGGAAATGTCCATCTGCAACCTGACAGAAGCAGGAACTACTCTAATTTCCCTCCCTGGTGTCCATGTCCAAAGGAGGGAGATGATATTCCATCTCCAAACTGGTGGAACAAAGATCTCAGTCTGGTGGAGAAGGCTGTGCTCTGATTCTCCTGCCAGGGTAACACCAAAGAGATCCAAGGGGGAGAAGAACCTCCAAACGAGTTTTGACAAATGTGCAACAGCAATTCAGTGGAGGAAGGATAGTCTTTTCAACAAGGGTGCTAGTACAATTGAACATCCATATGTCCACCCCCTCAAAAAAAATTAAGAATTCTGGAATTTATGCATACTTTTATTAATTTCATTTCTGTAGTGTTCAGATTATTTAAAATTGTTATATACTTCTCAAGAAATAATTTTTTCTTTAAAAATGCATCATATTGACATGTTGAGTCTATTTGTTCAACTGAAACATTGTGTGCCTTCATTTTTACTATAAAAATCTTCAGAAATGATTAACTTACAGGAATAAATGTTAATTATATATGAGCAAATAATACCAGAAAGGCCTTATTTTTCGCCAGTTATTATTAGACTACCTGCTTAAAAAGAAATGATTTATGTTTCATTGAAGTTTTATTGTTTTTCTTTAATTTTAAAATGCTGCATTTTTAGCTGATTATCTTTATAGTTATAACCTCTCTCTGTATACATATGTATTTATAGTAGTCTTTTTTTTTCCCCCTCTGGAAGCTAAATAGTGATTTAGTTATCACTCCAACACACTAGTTATTAAGGGCAATTTGTAGCTGAGTGGGGAACATTTTTTTTTTTTTTATTTTTGTAACCATGTTTGAAACTACTATATTGTATGAACTCTATATTCTATGAATTCTCTAAATTCTACTATATTCTATGAACTCAAGTAAAATAGTTATCACAGCTATTGTTTTAGGAAAATAGTTATTCAGCTTTGGTGATGCCTATTTTTTTTTCAGTACCTTTTATCTTAAAGAAATGAGTTGGCTTGGGGCACCTGGGTGGCTCAGTCAGTTAAGCCTCTAACCCTTGATTTTGGCTCAGGTCATGATCTCAGGGTGATGAGATAGAGCCTGGCATTAGGCTCCATGCTTAGTGGGGAGTTTGCTTCTCTCCCTCTCCCTCTGCCCCTACCCCTATTTGTACTCTTTATCTCTCATAAATTAATAAATAAATAAATAAATAAATAAATAAATAAATAAATAATTCAAAAAAATGAGTTGGCCATTATTCATACCTCTCATTAAGGGTGTTTAATTAATCTTGCCATCTACCCTCTGTAAAAACATTTTAATTTAAAAAAAGCCTGGAAAGAGAATTAAAAAGAAACATGTAGCTTTAAACTCTACTGATACATCTGAATATGCTGATACCCCCATAGTTTATATTTGTAAAAACTATTTTGAACAATTGGAACTCATGAGATATTATCATGGGACAGTTATAGTCTAAAATTATTTTGTGTAATATTTAAGAAGTCTTTTATTTGTATTTTTAAAAATTATATTTGTTTAATCTTAACTAAGTTGCTTCAGTTTTTTTGTTTTGTTTTGTTTTGTTTTGTATCCAGAAACAAAAAACTTTTTTTTTTTTTTTTTTTTAAGTAGGCTCCATGCCCCATATGGGGCTTGAACTCAACACCCTGAGATAAAGAGTTGGATGCTCTACTGACTAAGCCACCCAGGTGCTCCCCAATACTACATTTTTATGACTACATCTTAGAGCTTCAGTCACTTCAGAAGAAATGCAAAAGCTTATGTTCTTCCAAATGAGAAAGCAGACTGCTCCATATTGTAATTCCCAGGCACAACAAACAAATCAGTGGGGATATTATACTACTCAGTACTTTAGTACTAGAAATAAGATCTATTTTTTTAGGTGATCTGGGCTGTAGAGTTTTTTTCCATCAATCTATTTCAAATGACTAAGTGCTTTTTATTTAAGAAATAAAAACAAATTATATGATCAATGACTTAAACTCTATTGAGACATTTAGTATGCTGAAACCACCTAGTTTATGTGTCTAACCGCTACTTTGGGATATAATCATAACCATCTTTGTGTTTCCCACTCTCTCTTTACAATGTATTCAGCAGGAAAATATTTCCTCTTGACCAAGATAAAACTCAGAGGAAATTAAATATCCTAATCACAAGTTAAACTAGAATTTAAAACATCTAGTTCTATATAAAAATCATAATTCTGGGCCTGATATAAAGTAATACCTTATGTGAACAAGTGAAGAGTACAAATGGACATGTCCATGACATGTTAAAAAGGAAACAATAAGGAACTGACTGACATGGGGAATTATGTAATGAGGCTGAGGTATAGACTTGAATGAGAAAATAATTTGCAAAATAGATGAGAAAAAAATTCTTTGAGATTAAGATATTTTAGTTAAAATCTGAGGTTGTGGGAATTAATATAAAAGAACATTTCCTAAACCAGAGATCTGAGTCTGCAGAATCAAAGGGATTAGTAAACAGCACAGGGAAAATCATAAAGGATAGATAACCATTTAAAGATACACTGGTGAATATTTCTAAACAGGGATTTAAAACATTGGCTATCTACAGATATATGGATGGTAAAAAATAAGACATATTGAAAAGATTACATATGTGTTATATTAAAAGTCGGAGAAAAATGTGTCAATCAGTCCATTGTTTCCTTTATGAAGAGCCTTGATACCTCCCTACCTACCTCCCTCAAGAAAAAGTCTATAGAAGACAGCAGTATGTTTAGTAACATCAGCAATTTACATTCTAATGTAAAAAACATACCGTTTCACAAACAGATGAAAAATATTTTTCAATCTGGCACTCTGAATAAAATGGTCACTGTAATTAAAATTAAAATAATAAAACTATTCAAATGTGAAAATGGAATATATTCTTTTAAACACTATAAAATGCAAAGATGCTGTCAAAATTTAAAATCATCATTTG
Organism: Taxidea taxus jeffersonii; assembly: GCA_003697995.1. NCBI lineage: Eukaryota > Metazoa > Chordata > Mammalia > Carnivora > Mustelidae > Taxidea > Taxidea taxus. The sequence goes on along the minus strand of ML110957.1, from coordinate 38,705 downwards.
AAATACTACCCCAGTGTTTTAAACTTTATAATTTTAAATTTTAAAATAAAATTATGCTTTCATGTAATTTAAATATTTGATTAATACTGCAAGTATTCTAGGGCAAATGGTAGTTTCCATTTTCTTACTTCCTTTTGCCTTCCCCAAAAAGAATAACTTTCCCTCTTTTTTTCTTTTCTCTATATACTCTTGTATTGTTAGTCTTAATTTTTCATTTTTAGTCATAATTTGCTCATTTTCAACTCTGGAATATGAGGATTTAATTCTCTACTCTCAACAAGTCCCCAAACATTTTTCTCCCCCCACCCCCACTTTCACCCATTTTCATCCATCCTTCAAATAAGAATGTTCTTAAATTTATGTTACTTTGACTATGTGATATGTTGAGATGGAATATACAGTTTTTTTAAATATTTATTTTTATTTTTTATAAACATATAATGTATTATTAGCCCCAGGGGTACAGGTCTGTGAATCACCAGGTTTACACACTTCACAGCACTCACCATAGCACATACTCTCCCCCACATCCATAACCCAACCGCCCACTCCTGACCCCCCTTCCCCCAGCAATCCTCAGTTTGTCTTGTGAGATTAAGCATCTCTTATGGTTTGTCTCCCTCCTGATCCCATCTTGTTTCATTTATTCTTTTTCTGCCCCCCCCAAACCCTCACATTGCATCTCCACTCCCTCACATCAGAAAGATCATATGATAGTTGTCTTTCTCCTATTGACTTATTTATTGTGTATATACATATATATGTGTATATATATATACATATATATATGTATATGTATATGTATACAATGGAATACTATGCAGCCATCAAAAGAAATGAAATCCTGCCATTTGCAATGATGTGGATGGAACTAGAGGATATTATGCTTAGCTAAATAAGTATGTACATATATATGTGTATATATATACATATATATGTGTATATATATATACCACCTCTTCTTTATCCATTCATCTGTTGATGGACATCTAGGTTCTTTCCATAGTTTGGCTATTATGGACATTGTTGCTATAAACATTCGGGTGCACATGCTCCTTCGGATCACTACGTTTGTATCTTTAGGGTAAATACCAAGTAGTGCAATTGCTGGGTCATAAGGTAGCTCTATGTTCAACTTTTTGAGGAACCTCCATGCTGTTTTCTGGAGTGGTTGCAGTAGCTTGCATTCCCACCAACAGTGTAGGAGCGTTCCCCTTTCTCCGCATCCTCGCCAGCATCTGTCATTTCCTGACTTGTTAATTTTAACCATTCTGACTGGTGTGAGGTGGTATCTCATTGTTAATTTGTCTTGTTTTTACATGTGCCCAATTTGTTGTGTACTTACCACTATTTTAACCGTAAAGTCCCCTATTTATTGGAAATTCTTTTGATGCATTAATTCACATCAGTCATTCTATTAGTTTCTTAAGTAAGCTTTCCTTGGATTTTTCTGACTTATTTCAAGTGGACTAGACTATAAATTTTTGGGCATTTTTCTCCTATTTTATTTTTTGTCTCTTTTATTTTGTTCTACATTCTGTGAGATTTCCTGAACTATATTTCTGACCTTTATATGTTTGTTTCTATTACCAGTTTTTTTCAAAGATTATTTTTAAATTATTATTAAAAACATTCTATAATTTGATAGCTGTAAAGTACAGCTGACCTACTACATTTCATCTACCATTCATTAATGGTAGTTTTTTGTGGGATGGGGAGGGGTAGTGAAGTATACGTTTCTTCTTGAATATTCTCCACTTCCTTCCAATTTTTTTTCCTGTTTCTTTTGGTCTTTACCTTTTTATATTGAAGTTTCTTTCAGAAAGATGGCTATACTTTTGGGTGATTAATTTTATTACTAATGTTTTTCTTAAAGTTTCAGAAAAGTTAGGTGAAAGATAAGCAGCTTAGCATCCCACATGTATGTGCTTATTTTATTCCTCTGTTTATGGTATATCCCCAGAACCATTAACTATAACTCTCTCCCCAGCCCACAGATGCTGTTTTATGTTCCTAAAATAATAAACCTCCAGTTTTCTGTTGAAGATTGCAGTGATAGTTGTCCATCAATATAGCATGGGAGAGGATTGAGAAATCTAACTGCTTCTTAAGAGAGTTTTTTTTTTTTTCTTTTTTCTTTTTTAAAACTTCCCATTTTAAATCAGTCTGCCATCTTCCCCATCACATCCTTTGGCTTAAATTCTCAGATGTAAAAATCAGACTAGTTTTCAGTTTTTTTATCTTAGGTTTTAGATTTAGTGGTTCTGCCTCATCCATTTAGCAGTCCCCATGATTTATTTTTCCTATTCACATATTTGCCCTATCTTTTTGCATTTATGCCTTTTTAAGGTAATTCAATGTTGTAGTTTTACAGGGATTGAGGAGGGAGCAAAATTAGGTCTTTATGAAAAGTCCTTTTACATTTTCAAACTTCCAGCCCTTGATTCATTGATCAACTCTAATACATTTATTTATTTTTTAACTAATTTCTACTTATTGTCATTATTTAAATCAACATATAAACTATAATTAATTTCAGATGTATAACATAATGTGATATTTGTATCAATGTTACAAAATGATCACCACATTAAATCTAGTTAACATCTGTCCCTACCATAGTTATATAATTCTTTCTTCTTATGAAGAGAATTTTTAAATTTTACTTTCTTAGCAGTGTCCAAATATGTGAATCAGTGTTATTAACTCTAGTCATCATTCTGTACATTATATTCCTGTGACTTGTTTTATGATTGGACATTTGTACCTTTTAACCCCCTTCATCCATTTTATTCACACCCCTCACCTTTGCCTGTGGCAGACACCAAAATCTATGAGCTTATTTTTGTTTGTTTATTTTTGGGTTATTTTTTGTTTTGTTTTTAGATTCTACCTACCAGTGGGATCATATGGTATTTGCCTTTTTCTTTATGATTTATTTCAGTTAGAAAAAATGTCCTCAATAACCATTCATGTCCTTGACCAAGTGGCAAGATTTTATTTTTATTTATTTATTTTTTAAAAGATTTTATTTATTTACTTGACAGACAGAGATCACAAGTCAGCAGAGAGGCAGGCAGAGAGAGAGACGGAGAAGAGGCTCCCTGCTGAGCAGAGAGCCCAATGCGGGGCTTGATCCCAGGACCCTGAGACCATGACCCGAGCCAAAGGCAGAGGCTTAACCCCTGAGCCACCCAGGCGCCCCTTATTTTTATTTTTTTAAAGATTTTACTTATTTATTTGACAGCCAGAGATCATAAGCAGGCAGAGAGGCAGGCAGAGAGAGAGGGGGAGGCAGGCTTCCTGCTCATCAGGCTTCCTGCCTGATGTGGGGCTCGATTCCAGGACCCTGGGATCATGACCTGAGCTGAAGGCAGAGGCTTCATTCCCAGTGAGCCACCCAGGCGCCCAAGATTTTATTATTTTTTTTTATGGCTGAACAATATTCCATACACATTCCATATACATACATACCAAATTTTCTTTATTCATTCATTTGATGGACACTTAGATTGTTTCCATATCTTGGCTATTATACATAATGCTGCAGTGAACATGGGGGTGCATATATCTTTTTGAGTTAGTGTTTTAGTTTTCTCAGATAAGTACCAAGAATTGGAACTGCTAGATTCTAAGATAGTACTATTTTTAATTTCTTGAGGAACCACCATTCTGTTTTCTATTATAGCTACACTAATTTACATTCCCACTGACAGTACACAAGAGTTTATTTTTCTCTACATCTTTGCAACATTTGTTATTTCTTGTCTTTTCAACAATAGCTCTTGTACATTCTTGGCTGCTTTGTCATAAATTAATTGACCATATATGTGTGGATCTATTTCTGGGCTCTCCATTCTGTCCCATTGTTCTGTGTGAGTGTTTTTATCCTAATACCATACTCTTTTGATTACTATAGCTTTGTAATGCCACTCACAATTGGCCAAAATCTTTCTCAAGATTGCTTTGGATATTCAGAGTCTTTTAGGGATCCATTCAAACTTTATTATTACTTGTTCTATTTATAAAAAAAGAAAACGTTGGAATTTTGATAGGGGTTACATTGAATCTGTAGATTTCTTTGGGCAGCATGGACAATTCAACAATATTAATTCTTCCAATCCCATGAGTATGGGATAGCTTTTCATTTATTTGTAACTTCAATTTATCTTATCAATTTATTAGTGTTTTCAGTGTACAGGTCTTTATCTCTTTGATTACATTTATTCCTATATTCCTAAGCATTTTATTGTTTTTGAGGCAATTGTAGATGGAATTGTTTTGTTAAGTTCTCTGATAGTTCATTATTAGGAATGTAATAGATTTTAGCATAGGAATAGCATAGGAATGTAATAGATTTTTTATATTGATTTTGTATCCTGCAACTTTACTAAACTTATTTATTTGTTCTAGTTGTTTTTTTATAGAGTCATTAGGGTTTTCTATATACAGAATTGTGACATCTGCAGATGGTGACAGATCTACTTCCTTTTCAATTTGGATGCATTTTTTTCTTTTTCTTCCTAATTGCTCTAGCTAAGACGTCCAATTCTATCTTGAATAAAAGTGATAAATAAGAGTGGGCATCCTTGTCTTGTTCCTGATCTTAGAGGAAAGCTTTCAACTTTTTAGTGTTGAGTATGATGTTAGCTGTGTGATTGTCATATATGACATTTATTATATTGAGGTATATTCCCTCTATATCCGCTTTGTATAGAATTTTTGTCATAAATGGATGCTAAATTTTGTACAGTGCTTTTTCTGTGTCTAATGAGATGATTGAGTGATTTTTATCCTTCATTTTGTTAAGTGATATATCACAATTATCGATTTGCAGATGTTGAACCAACCTTGCATCCTTTTGATAAATTCCATTTGATCATGGTGTGTGATCCTTTTAATGTGTTCTTGAATTCAGTATGCTAATTTTTTATTGAGGATTTTAGCATTTATGTTCATCAGGGATATTGACCTTTAATTTTTTTTCTCTCATGGTATCCTTTTCTGCTTTTGGTATTACGATAATGCTGGGCTTGTAAAATGAGTTTGGAAACATTCTCTCCTTTTCCATTATTTTGGAAGAGTTTGAGAAGGATTAGTTATTAATTATTCTTTTAATATTTTGTGGAATTCATTAATGAATCTTTTTTTTTCCTGGACTTTTGTTCCTTGGGAGATTTTTATTACTTATTCAGTCTCCTTAATATTGATCACTCTGTTCAGATTTTATGTTTCTTCATGATTCAGTCTTGGTAGATTGTATGTTTTTAGGAGTTTATCCATTTCTTCTAGGTTATCTAGTTGGCAGAGACACCATAATAGTCTCTCGTGATTTTTTGTTGTATTTCTGTGGTATCAGTTGTGTCTCTTTCATTTGTGATTTCATTATTTGAGTTATTTTGTTTCCTTGGTGAATCCATCTAATGATTTGTTAATTTTATCTTTTTTTAGTGAAACAATGCTTGGCCATTTCTAAATTATGATGTTTATTTTAATATTATTCATTCATTTTCTTAATTTGAAATATATATATGTATATACATGTATATACATATATACGCACATATATATATATTTCTTTTTAAAAATGTTTTGTTTAGGGACACCTGGGTGGCTCAATTGGTTAAGCATTTGCCTTTGATTTAGGTCATGATCCCAGAATCCTGAGATTAAGTCCCACATCAGGCTCCCTTCTTCTCCCTCCACCTGCCTCTTTTCCTGCCTTCTTTTCTTTCTTTCTCTCTCTGACAAATAAAATAAAAAAGTTAAAAAATGTTTTGTTTAGACCAAAATAATATTTGTACATGGGTTCACAGGTCAAATCATTCTAAAAGACTCATAATTTAAGAAGAATTTGATTATCCAATTACTTTCCTTGCTGTGGTAGTCTTATTCACCAAAATCAAATTGCAATCATTTTAGCTATTTTTTTTTAGCTATTTAACTCTTTATTTCTAATGATATTTATCTTTTAATCTATGCTAGACATTTTCTGTTGCCATCGTATTTTGGTTGATAATGAGTTAACATTCTTGCTTTTTCCCCTCTGCCTACTCTATGCACTTACAGGCCCCTTGATCTTTCTTTCAGTTAAAATCGTATTCAATTTTAAATTGGTATTCCTGGTTTTTATTATCTTGATCATGTGAAAATTTGTTTATTTATAAGGTGATTATTATCACATATCTTTTTCCATGCAACTACTTTTGTCTAATATTAATAATTGGCTTTGTTTCATGTATATACTTTTATCTTTTCATGGTCTAATTCTACACATTCTCTAACATAAATGTAAATCTCTCAACATATCCCATTATATCAGTAATTTTTTTCCTTCTTATTTTTCTGATGTAAAGTACTGAATTGACTTGTTGAATTTTAGACTTCCTGTTTCAACCTTTACAGTTGTTCTTTGGTCATGTTGCTTAATTAACAGCCTCAATTTCCCTTAATCATCATCCAAAGAATTTAGAAGATATTCTTTTTACATTTTCATGTGTAGTATTCTACTTGTCAGTAGTTCCTTATCTTCTTTGTCTTTGTTTATTTCCATACAGCAAGACTACATGAGTTTCTTGATGTGAGGGTCATGAGAAGCAATCATTTCAAGTTCTGTAAAGCTGTTGAAGGAATGGTTTTCATGTGTTCAGAAGCTTGTTTCTGTACATGTTAAGTTTGGGATACATATTAGATATTCCAGTGGAGATGTTGAGTAGGCATATGGTATTCAAATCTAGAATTTAAAGGAAATTCAAGTTTAGAGTTTTGAGCTGTAGAAAATTTGAGTGACATTTATATAACCATGTGACTACATGAAATCACAAGAGTATGAGTACAAAAGAAAAGATAATGGGTCCAGAGCCGGAGTTGGGGCACTTTAACATTAAAAGAGTATGAGAGATAAAAGAAAAACAAAAAGATTATGAAGGCTTAACCAGTGTAGTTGAAGGAAAATAAGATGAGTATTATGCACTGGAAAACAGAAGTGGAAGAGAAGCAGTTATTTGTAGGTCATTATTTCTAGCAATAAAATTATCTTTTCTAGACTTATAAGATACAGGTAGGTTCATACTTGAACACTTCCTGTTCTTCAGAAAAAAGTACATGAAAAAGAGGTGGATAAAAGAATGTTTAGTCTGAAACAAGACCCAGTATCTCAGTGGCATAGGCATATGCCAGAAATGATGAAGAGTGAACAAGGTCTGAAGCAGTGGACATGCTTGATTTTAACCCTAAAGCAGGCATAGTTGTAAAAGAAATTTTAAAATGTTTGGGGAAAAGAAGACAAAAGTACTAGCACAGAACTAGAGACATACTATGACTTAAAGCCAAAGAATAAGAATAAGATTATGGACTCAAGTGGGGAAAGATAAAAAACAATATCATCTGAAGGAAATTGTATTAAACTGTAGAATATTCAAGAGGGAAAGATGGCAGAGTACAAGTACCTAAGCTCACCTCATCTCAGGAATATAACTAGATAACAACTGCACAAGCAGATATAACCCAGGAAATGATCCAAAGATTGGCAGAATAAACTCCACAATCAAAAGTAAAGAAGAGGCCACACTAAAAATGGGAGGAAAGGCAGAGACATGATTTGAGACCTAATAGACTTTGGCCTTCAGTGGACAGGAGGGAGCCAGGAGCTCAATGAAGAGCAAGGAAGAGATGATCACATTTGAGACCCCACACAGGGGAGATGAACCCCCATAACATTTGGCTTTGAAAGAGAGAGAGGTCAAAATCATAAGTTCTAACAACCAGCCAGACTCAAAGCCTGGAATTCTAAAAATCAGGGGGATGGGCTCTGGGAGAGCCTTAAAGGTGTTAGGAACCTGAGGTACTGCCTTTAAAGACACAACACGACAAGCTTGACTGAGGAGGTACAGTGTAGAACCAGCAGTTTGAAAAATGGCTGGGGTGCACGGGAAGGAAAATTATTTACTCATCACAGAGCATGTCCCAGAGAAAGACTTCAAATAGACCTGTCCAGGAGCAAAGACCTGGAAAGCATTATTTTGCTCCCCTATGCACCAGCATAAACACACAGTCATCTGCAGGAACCAGCACAGTACCAACACTCCCCTAACTAGCATGCACCAAGCCCTGTCCCCTCCCCCAGCTTCTGCAGATCTGCCCTTCCAAGCTCAATGCCAGTACTATGGGACCTCCTTCCCCCAGAAGACTGCTGCAAAACTTTCCAGCACTATATCTCCCTACCTGCACCTTTTGTCAACCTTGATCCTGGAGCTATGATGGGGGCTGCAGAAGCCTGAGGTACACCAAGTTAACAGTGCATACTTCACCTACATAAACTTTGAAGATCCACTTAAGCTGGCCAGGTCCTAGCAGTGCAGATCCAATTTTCATTTAGCAAGTCAACTAACATGTACCTTGTTAAAACACACCCCACAGCCCACACCCACCAGGGACTGAACACTGCCCAAAGTAGGCAAAGAGAGCATCTGTAGATAGCTGGCTTGATGGGGAAAGTGGCAAGAATACAACAGGTCACACAAAACACACACAGGAATCAGTCCCTGAAGCTCCAGGTCTTGGGAGACAGGGGGCACTGCACTATAGGACAGTACAAGACCTCTTCTTTATAGGATCACTACCTACAATAGCAGGAGACATAGATAACTTTTCTAGCTTACAAAGACAGATATGGAGAGTTAGACAAAATGAGGAGTCAGAGAAACATGTCCCAAATGAAGGAACAGGAGCAAACCACAGTAAGAGATCTAAGCAAAACAGATATAATTAATATGTCAGATAGATAAAGAATTTAATGATCATAAAGAACTCACTGGACTGGAGAAGAGTGAAAGACATCAGTGAGACCTTTATCAGAGACAAAAAAGAACCAGAGATGAAGAACACAATAAATGAAATTAAAAAAAAATCCATTCTTGAAATAAATAGCAGGATAGAGGAAGCGAAGGAACAAATTGATGACCTGGAACACAGAGTAATAGAAACTAACCAAGCTGAGCAAATGAGAGGAAAAAATATGCTAATTGAGAATAGTCTTGGGGAAACTCAGTAACTCCATCAAACATAATAACATTGACATTAAAGGGAACTCAGAAGAAGAGAAGAGAGAATGGGCAGGAAATTTATTTGAAGAAATAATAACTGAAAATTCCCTTAAAAATCTAGGAAAGAAACCAGAGAGCCAGAAGTAGGAGGCACAGAGATTCCCCCCCTCAAAAAATCAACCTGAGGAGGTCCATACCAAGACACATAGTCATTAAACGGTGAAAAGCAGTGATAAAATATTTTAAAAGCAGAAAGAGAATAGACAGTTACATATAAAAGGAGAACCCATTTTTTTTTTTTAACAGAAACTTCTCAGGCCAGAAGAGAATGGCATGATATATTCAAAGGGCTGAAAAGGAAAATTCTGCAGCCAAGATACTCTGTTCAGCAAGGCTATCATTAAAATAGAAGGAGAAATAGAGTTTCTCAGACAAAAACTAAACCAGCCCTACAAGAAATGTTAAAGGGAATTCTTTGAGTAGAAAGGAAAGAATATAAATGAAAATATGAAAAATAATTTTATCTGTGAAAATCAGTCGAGAGATTCACAAAATAAAAGGATGTAAAATATGACACCATGTCCTTAAAAAGTGGAGGGGAAGGGAGTAAAGAATTAGTTCAAACTTAAGTGACCATTAACTTAACGTAGACTGCTTATGCCAGAAATGCTGAGATGTTATATACAAACCTATTAGTAACTGCAAATCAAAACCAGTAATAGATATACAAATCAAAGAGAATAAAGTCTGTAACAAGAGATAAGAAGGTTACTATTCGATAATAAAGGGATCAATCCAAAAAGAAGACATAAAATTTTAAATATTTACACAACCACCATGGGAGCATCTAAGTACATAAAACAGTAACAAACATAAAGGAAGTAATTGATAGTAATAGAATTATAGTTGGGGACTTGAACACCCCACTTACATCAATGGACAAGTCATCCAAACAAAAAATCAACAAGGAAAGTGGCTTCGAATGACATACTGGGCCAGAAGGATTTAACAGATATATTCAGAACATTCCATCCTAAAACAGAAGAATGCACATTCTTTTCAAGTGCACATGGAACATTCTCTAAAATAGAACATTTATTGGACCACAAAGCAAGTCTCAACAAATTCAAAAAGATTGAAGTCATACCATGCATCATTTCTGATTACAACACTATGAAACTGGAAGTCAGCCACAAGAAAAAATCTGGAAAGACCAAAAATACATGGAGGTTAAATATTATTCTACTTAACAATGAATGGGTTAGCCAAGAAATCAAAGAAGAAATTAAAAAATACATGCAAACAAATAAAAATGAAAAAACAAAGGTCCAAAATCGTTGGAGTGCAGCAAAAGTGATTTTAGGAGGGAAGATTATAGCAATATAGGCCTACATCAAGAAGCAAGAGAAATCCGAAATAAACAACTTACACTTATGCCTAAAGGAGCTAGAAAAAGAACAACAAATGAAGACTAAAACCAGCAAAAGTAGGAAATAATAAAGATTAGAGCAGAAATAAATGATATAGAAAATAAATAAACAAAAAACAATAGAACAGAACAGTGAAATCAGGATCTGGTTCTTGAAAAAATTAATAAAATTAATAAAATTCCAACCAGACTTATCAAAAAGAAAAGAGAACAGACCCAAATAAATAAAATCATGAATGAAAGTGGAGAAGTAACAACTAGTACCACGGAAATACAATTATGTAGAGAATATTATGAAAAACTATATGCCAACAAATTGGACAACTTAGGAAAAATGGATAGATTCCTAGAAAATATTACCTACCAACGTGAAGCAGGAAAAAATAATTTGAATAGACTGATTACCAGCAAGGAGATTGAATCAGTAATCAGAAAACTCCCCCAAAATGAAAGTCCAGGACTAGATGTCTTCACAGACAAATTCACCAAATATTTATTTATTTATTTATTTATGCATTTATTTATTTATTTAAAGACTTTACTTATTTGACAGAGAGAGATCACAAGTAGGCTGAGAGGCAGGCAGAGAGAGAAAGAGAGGGAAGCAGGCTCCCTGCTGAGCAGAGAGCCTGATGCAGGACTTGATCCTAGGGCCCTGAGATCATGACCTGAGCTGAAGGCAGTGGCTTAACACACTGAGCCACCCAGGTGCCCAAATTTGCCAAGCATTTAAAGAAGATTTAATACCTATTATTCTCAAACTAATAAAAAAAAAAAAAAAAAAAGAAGAAGAAGAAGGAAAACTTCCAGATCCATTCTATGAGGGTAGCATTGCCTCGATACCAAAACCAGATAACGACACCAGAAAAAAACAGAACCACTGAGCAATATAGGTGCAGAAATCCTCAACAGAATACTAGCAAACAGAATCCAACAATATGTTTAAAAAAATCCTTTACCATGGTCAAGTGGGATTTATTCCCACTGCAAAAGAGTTTGGTTCATTATTCACAAATCAATCTACATGATATATCACATTAATAAGAGAAAAGCTAAAAACTTATGATCATTTTAATAGAGGCAGGGAAAGCATTTAACAAAGTAGAACACCCATTTTTTTTAAAAAAGATTTTGTTTATTTGACAGAGAGACAGTGAGAGGGAACATAAGCAGGGGGAGTGGGAGAGGGAGAAGCAGGCCTCCCGCTGAGCAGGGAGCTCAATGTGGGGCTTGATCCTAGGACCCTGGGACCATGACTTGAGCTGAAGGCAGATACTCAATGACTGAGCCACTCAGGTGCCTCAGAACATCCATTTTTTTGTGAAATCTGTAAACAAGTAGGTTTAGAGGGGACATACCTCAATGTAAGAAAGCCTTCATATGAAAAACCCACAGTGAACATCTTACTCAATGGGGAAAATCCAAGAGCTTTCACCTTAGGTCAGGAACAAGACCAGGATGTCCACTCTCATCATTTTTTTGGTGGGGGTTGGGGGAGTGCGAGAGGCAAGTGGAAGTTGGGGATGAGGAGCAGAGGGGAAGGATGAGAGAAATCTTAAGCAGGCTCCATGCCTAGCACAGAGCCCATTATCGGACTTGATCTCACAACCTTGAGATTATAACCTCAGCTGAAATCAAGAATCAGGGTCCTAACCAAATGGGCCATCCAGGTGCCCTCTCATCACTCTTATTCAATATTGTAGTCGAAGTCCTAGCCACAGCCGTCAGACAACAAAAAGAAATAAAAGGCATCCCAGTTGGTAAGGGAGCAGTAAAACTTTCAGTATTTACTGATGACATGATACTATGTACAGAAAACCCTAATGATTCTTCTAAAACAACTTCTAGGATTGATAAAAGAATCCAGTGAAAATGCAGGATACAAAATCAATGTGCAGAAATCTGCTGCATTTCTATGCACTAATAACGTAGCAGAAGAGAGAGAAATTAAGGAATCAATGTCATTCACAGTTACACCAAAAATAATAAGATGCCTGGGAATATATTTTACCAAAGAAGGGAAAGACCTATATTCTGAAAACTGAAACACTGATGAAAGAAATTGAAGACAACACAAAGATTTACAGAAACATTCCAAGAACAAATACTGTACACTACTCAAGACAATCTATACATTTCATGCCATCTGTATTAAAATACTAACATTTTTCACAGAACTAGAACAAACCATCTTAAACTCTGTATGGAACCACAAAAGATTCTGAATAGCCAAAGCAATCTTGAAAAAGAAAACCTAAACTGGAGGTATAACAATTCCAGTTATACTAGGAAGTTGTAATAATCAAAATAGTATGGTATTGGCAGAGAAATGGATACATAATATCAATAGAACAGGATAGAAAACCCAGAAATAAACTAAAAATAATATGGCCAATTAATCTTCAAAAGAGTAGGAAAGAATATGCAACGGGAAAGAAAATCTCTTCAACAAATGGTCTTGGGAAAACTGGACAGCTGCATGCAAAAGAATAAAATGGGCCCACTTTTTTGGAGCCATACACAAAAATAAAATCAAAATGGATTAAGGACCTACATGTGATATCTGAAACCATAAAAATTCTAGAATATAGCACAGGCAGTAATGTATCTGACAATGGCCATAGCAACATTTTTCTAGATAGGTCTTCTGTGGCAAGAGGTATAAGAGCAAAAATAAACTATTGAGACTACATCAAGTAAAAAGCTGCACAGCAAAAGAAACAATGAATAAAGCTAAAAGGCAATATAAAGAATGGGAAAATATATTTTGAAATGCCATATCTGATAAAAGGTTAGTATCCAAAATATATAAAGAACTTCTGCAACTGTATACCAAAAAATCAAATAATCTAATTAAAAATGGGCAGAAGACATGAACAGATATTTCTCCAAAGACATCCAGATAGTGAACAGACACATGAAACTGTGCTCAACAGAACTCATCATTAGGGAAATGCAAATCGAAATTACAATGAGATATTACCTCACACCTGTCAGAATGACTGAAAGCAAAATCACAAAAAACAAGTGTTGGTGAGGATGTGGAGAAAAAAGAACCCTTTTGCACTGTTGTTGGGAATGCAAAGTAGTGCAACCACCGTGGAAAACAGTATGGAGGCTTCTCAAAAAGTTAAAAATAGAACTATCTGGTGATCCAGTGATCACACTACAGAGCATTACCCAATGAATATTAAAAAAACAAAAACAAAAACCCGCTATAGGTATGTGCACCCCTATATTTATGCCAGCATTATTTACAATACTCAAATTATGCAAGCAGCCCAAGTGACCATCAATAGATGAATAAGGTATATATATATAATATATATATATTATATATATATATTATGGAATATTATTCATCCACAGAAAAGAATGAAATCTCTTCATTTGCAATCACATGGATGGAGCTAGAGCATGTAAGCTAAATAAATTGGTGAGAGAAAGAGAAATTCCATAGGATTTCATTCATATATGGAATTTAAGAAATAAAACAAATGGGAAAAGGAAAGAGGACAGAGAGACAAATCAATAAACAGACCCAACCATAGAGAACAAACCGATAAATTTCCAGGGGGAGGTTGGTGGGAAGATGGGTGGAAAAGGTAAAGGGGGTTAGAGAGGGCAGTTGTGATGAGCACTGGCTGATTTGTGGAATTATTGAATCACTATATTGTATACCTGAAATTAATATAACACTGTATGTTAACTACATTGGAATTGAAAACTTTATAAAAAAGCTATAGAATGTCCAAGATAAAGGAAGTAATTTAAAAGCTGCCTGAAGAAGAATAGACTATCTACAAATTATGAAGGACTGACTTTTCAGCAGCCATAGAAGTATATAGAAGATAGAAGAGTAATTTCATCAAAATTGCGGGAAAATTATCACTCAAGATAAGGGCAAAATAAAGATCGTTTTCAATACACTGAAGGCCAAAAGTAACTATAAGTTATATATATATATATACACATATTAAAGGATATTATTTGCTAAAGAAAAGTATTGAACACAAAGGGAAGACATGATATACAAGAAACACAGTAAGCACACAAATTGATTAAATAAGTTGATAAATTTAATTATTGATTTTATTATATATGCATGTATTTTAAAAGAAAACATAAAAGAGAAAACAATTATGGTAAAATAAAATGGATAGTTTGTTCCAAGAGTATTTTAAGATTGTAAATTTTCTTGAGCTAAATAGGAGAAAGGTTAGAAAGCTAAGTGACACTACAGTATAATTTTCCAAATCGGGGTATGGAAAAATGTTGCTAACTCAAAAAGATTTACCAAAATGTCCAATAGTTGTTTCTTAAAAGGTGTAGTAGTAATGTTGCTATGAGGCAGAAAATACTTTATGTCAAAAAAAAGTGTTGGTAGAAATATAAAAGGAGGAACATAAAACTGAAGAAAAGCCAATAAGAAGCTATATTGATCATACATCTGTATGTACCTGATGATAGTCTCAAAGTACATAAAGTGAGAAATGACAGTTTTGAGGAAAAATTGTCAAATGCTTAAGCATAATAAAAAATTATAAACCACTAATTTTAAGAAATTGATAAAACAGTAGATTACAGAAACTTTAAATTAAAGAAAATATGAGTAATTAGATTAGCATATGAGTAATATGTAGTTCCTGTGTGTATGTACATTTACACACACATATAAAACATATATGTAGGGACCATATTGTTCACCTATTAAATTGTTAATTTTAGTATTTGTATATACATGTATATGTACATATATTCATGTACATCAAAACTGTACAGAAATATGTACATATACATAGTGGACTTACATGCAATGTACATAATACATAAACACTATATGCATAAAGTACTATTGTTTATATGCTGATATACATATGCAAATATGTATTAATTTATAATGCATGCATATATGTATGTATAAATCTAAGTGCATATATATGTGTGTGTGTATATATATACATATAGAGAACTGTTTTAAATAAATAAAGAATATGCATTCTTTTTTTCAAGCAAAAACAATTTACAAAATTTTGTTATTAACCAATCCACAAAGGAAAACTCAATACACTTCAAATAATGTGTATTATATAGAGAGATTACATTCCCTTAGGAAAATATAGCCAAATAATACATTTAAAAAAAATTGTGACTGAGGGCATCTGGGTAGCTCGGTGGTTAAGCGTCTGCCTTTAGCTCAGGTCATGATTTCAGGGTTCTTGGATGGAGCTAGGTGTCGGGCTCCCTGCTCAGTGGCGAGTCTAGTTCTCCCTCTCCCTCTGCCCCTCCTGCTTGTGCTTGTTATCTCTCTCTCTCTCTCTCTCTCTCAAATAAATAAATAAAGTCTTAATGTAATTGTGGCTAAAAATTTTGCTAAACGTTGGTTAACTTAAAGAAGATACTTCCATTAAAGGAAGATTTTACTAATGGATGGATTAATCTAAAAGTGGCTTGCTTACCCATTTATTTTGAAAGATCACATTAGATTCAGTGTTGAATTGGCCTTGAAAAATTAATTAAAATTTTTTTCATGTTCTATGAGTCAACATCACTGCTCTGCCTATTAGGGCTCTAATTCATTCTTTGTTCCCCATTAGGATTTGATATTCACTATACTTTCAGACCTGGGTCTGAAGTCTTTATGTGGAGACTTATAATGCCCCAGACTGAATCATTCCTTTTCACATTATCTGTAACACTTAATTGATTTAAGACATAATTAATACACATGTTTAGATTGTCAGATACAACCATAAAGTATTGAAAGCCTCTACATAGGAACTACATGTTAGTCATATATTCTTCAGGCCCATATATGTGTTTGTATTCCATGATTAGCTCACAAAGTGGTGTTTCCTAAGATCTGAGGAACCTAAGACAATGAACTAATGCAAATTTATTTTACTTTTGTTTTTGGAAAGCAATTTTTAAAATGTACTACAGTGAATCTATGCCATCCATTGGGATACACAGATTAAGGTGTTTTTTTTTTTTTCAAAAATTTTAAGTATTATTTCAGTGTGATTATACTGCTTTCCAGGATTATACAGTGTGATTATACTGATTTCCAGGAACTATAATTCTCCTTAATATAGAGATTTCCTTAAAAGGTAGAATTAGCAGATTGTTAAAAATGTTTAGACAACATCTCCAAATTCTTAGTTATTACAATCAGTAATTTTAGGATATTTTTGGTGAAATGATAAGAGACCGCTTGTGACTCAATATATATTGAATAATAATAACCTAACATTACTGAGTATCTACCTCCTTAGCATATTTCATTTCATGATAACCCAATAGTTAAGAGATGTTAAATAAGTTATTATGTCATTTATGTGCCATTGAATTATTTGATTTTTTTGAGACTTTTATTTATTTATTTGAGGGAGAGAGGGGAATGGGCATGGGCATGTAGGCACAAGCAGGGGGAGGAGGGGCAGAGGGAGAGACTCCCTGCTGAGTGCAGACCACAAAACAGGGCTCAGTCCCATGACCCTGAGATCATGACCTGAGCTGAAACCAAGAGCTAGATGCTCAACTGACTGAGCCACCCAGGCGCCCTGATTTTTCCTTATTATTAAGTTTTGTTTCTAGGTAGGTGAAATCATTTCACTAAAATATAGGAGGAATCTTAATGGAAAAGTTGGCTAATAGTGAGCTTTAAATATTTAGCTTTAATTATGTTTAATTAATATTTAAATATTTAGCTTGAATTATGAACATAAATATAGAAAAAAGCCTTCTAACAATTTTCTCTAATTTTCCCTCCAAAATGATGAGGAAATTATGATCCCTGAAATGTTGAATAACTTTTTCAAGTTCATCTATTTTATGAATTGCTAAAATACTGTCTGATTAGAAGTTGAGAAAAGACTCATTGGAGACAAAATAATTATCCCAAACTGGAGTATTACAAATGTAGATTTATTTTGTATTATCTGTTTTGAATTTAACAACCTTGCAATTTTCACTTTACCTAGTTGTGTTCATTGGCCTTATAGTTAATTTGAAGTAATTATTGCATGCTTGGATTAATGTATATTTAATGTAAAAATTCAAAATTTTTGTGTGTTTAAGAGCATATCTTAACCATATCTTAAATTTCCCAAACTACCTAATGTATAACATGAAAGCTGATTAGCTATTGACATGAGTTTCTCCTGCAAGTTAGTTTACATGGCATTAAAGAGGGTTCTAAAGTCTCTTCAACTAAGTATGCATTATTGAAAATAATATTCCAGTACTTTTGCTTTCTGCATAGTGAGTACAATTCTATAATATATATATATAATTTTATTTAATTTTACTATTAAACCACAGTTTAACTACATATTCATTATTAAATCAATAAGAAATTTTTTAAGATGTAGGTAACCAAACAAAAGAAAAAGAATATATTCTACACTTATATTTTCACTTTAAGATAAACAGAAATGTGGCTGAAGAAAATGTGAAAATTTTTAGAATTTATGAAGATGGCTTGCAACAGAAGAATATGCAAAAATCAGTGTTCTTATGATATTCTAAGAAAATATGGTAAAAATTTAAAAGGGGATGATGAACTCTATTATTAAAGAAAACAAAATAGGGACGTCTGGGTGGCCCAGTTGGTTAAGCGGCTGCCTTTGGCTCAGGTCATGATCCCAGCATCCTGGGATCGAGTCCCGCATCGGGCTCGTTGCTCGGCAGGGAGCCTGCTTCTCTCTCTGCCTCTGCCTGCCTATCTGTCTGTCTGTGCTCACTCTCTCTGACAAATAAATAAATAAAATCTTAAAAAAAAATAAAGAAAGAAAGAAAACAAAATAAAAAATAAAACAAAAAAATATTAAAAAAGAGATAAGTTTAAGAAGAAATCTGTAGGATTTATAAACTTCAAGAGAGAAAATCTAAGGCCACAAATGAAAAAAATGATTAACTGTCCTATGGAATGATAATTTTTATATGCTCCTAAAAGTTAATTTCATATTTAGCACAATTCCAGTCCATGTGTGAATGTAATGTTTTAATAACAAAATTACAGTAAAATTCATCTGCAGAATAAATGCACAAGAAATTTTTGAGAAATACATTCATGGAAAGTGACTTTTTCTACAAGATTTTATAGTATTATGATGATAACATAATAAATGCATACAAATGGACATGAATGAAAATCTGAAAGATACAAATATGCCTCATTGTTTTGTAGTTTAAATAATTCACTATTTTATAAATTCACTGTGAATAAATACATTTAGATTCTTAACTTGTGCCTATTGCCTATTGCCAAGATGACTTTAGATCAATTTAAGAATTACATTTTAGGGACGCCTGGGTGGCTCAGTTGCTTAAGCAGGTGCCTTTGGCTCTGCCAAAGGTCATGATCCCAGCGTCCTGGGATCGAGTCCCACATCGGGCTCCTTGCTCAGCAGGGAGCCTGCTTCTCCTTCTGCCTCTGCCTGCCTCTCTGTCTGCCTGTGCTCGCTCTCTCTCTCTCTCTAATAAATAAATAAAATCTTAAAAAAAAAGAATTACATTTTAAAATTAGGTAATTAAAGAATTAGAAAAAATAGGTGTATGTCTATGTTTATATAAGTCCTCATGATACAGGACTTTACAAATACAGATGGAAATAATAAAATAAATTACTTTTTAATGATTACCTGTAAAGTTAAAATGTCTTTATAGCTAAAGCCTGATAAAGAAACACAAGTACTGGGGCACCTGGGTGGCTCAGTTGGTTAAGCATCTGCCTTCAAGTTGGGTAATGATCCCAGAGTCCTGGAATTCAGTTGTGCATCTGGCTCCCTGCTCAGTGGGAAGCCTCCTCCCTCTTCCGCTCCGCTCCTCCTGCTTGTGCTCTTTCTCTCTCTGACAAATAAATAAATAAAATCCTGGGGGGAAAAATGAACCTCAAGTACTGAATCAGGAAAATATTCACAATAAGATTGGTAGGGATAAGTTAAGCATCTGTCTTAGTTTTAAGTCTCTGTCTATATAAGTTTTCTATCTCTTATCTATCATCTATCTATCCACCTATCCACCTATCTATCTATCTATCATCTATCTTATCTAGGGGACACATGAAAGTTAATGATAGAATAGAATAAAACAAAATAGAAAAAATGGTTTAAGAATATTCACAAGATATTTATAAGACTAAAAATGCAGTGAAACTACATATACAAAAGCAAATCCTACTGTTAACTAATGACCAAATATAATATGCTATATTTTATCTCTCACATTATATGATAAACATGTAGCCCAAGCTAGAGATCAAGAGAAGTCAATATAAATGCCAGTGCAATATAAATGACCACAAAACTCAAGAAAATAATTTAGCAAAGTACATTTAAAGATCTAAAAATAATGCAATTATTTGACCTCTTTGTGTTTCTAATTGTGAAAAATAATGAGAACTAAATACGTATTTAAACTGGGAAAGTATTCACTAATATGAATTTAATATTCACTAAACTATGTTCATATACCATATTATAAAAATATTTTAAATGTGACACATATTTATAAACATTGTAAGATGTTCCTTATATATGGTGGAAATTATATCTCTACTCTTTTTTTTTTTTTCTCTTCTTTCATTCTCCCTACTCTTCCCTACAGATTCAATCTGTTTCGAGAAGCCCAAGGAAAATAGACATCACATGAGAAGACTGAGAGATAGCTGTGGTGATAGCTGAGTGGGAGTGTCTTAACTGAAACAGAGTGAGGAGAATTGCCATTCAGGAGGGAGGGGTGGGGGTAGGGGGAATGTAATGGATATGCAAGAAAATTTCAGAGACAAAGTAGGGTGAAGAGGACATTTGGGTGGGAAGATAACCCATTATGTGTGTCAAAGCTTAAGGTGTGTGAGAATGGCATCTATGTGGGATTTGTAACGTAGGAGTCCTACACTGGGGCACAGAAGCCCAAGTGGGATGAGGAAAGCAGTTATGGAGGCATGGTGACAATGAAGGCCTGGCACGGGATGAGGTAACACCAGTATGGTGAAGAAGATGGCACCATTGGTGTTTAATCCTGAACAGTTAATTGAATTCTGTGTAGAGTAAAAAGGTTCTCTATGAGTAGGGAGGGGTGTTACCAGCATAGCATGTTGCATTGAAGCCATTTGGGTGAAGAGATCATTTGTGTAAAAGGTAGACAGCAGTGGCCCAGAGAAGGGTGTTGCAATAAAAAGTGAAGTTAGAAATGCCTTTATGCTGGGGTTAGAGGGTGGATGGCTGCCACTTATGGAATACTGGTTCAGCTATTGATCAAATAAGTAAAAATAATGATAATAATAGGAACCAGATTTTTCACTGTTGGATAAAAGAATTATAACTAAGGGAAGAAAATAAATTGGAATGGACCTGTAGTGTTGGATTGGCATTTAAGATATTGGTCGGAACATATGGATTTTAGTATATAGATATAGATATAGTCTTAAAGAAAATAGAAACAAATACATGTATGTATGGACAGGTACAAAGACACACATTATATATATTTCTGAATCCTGTTTATTGAAAGGATAAGGGATTAGCAATGACTCAGTAGTGATGATCACTCCTAATAACTAAATTTTCATTTTTAATACAATTATCTTTCTTTTCTATGTCCAAAATAATATTCCATTGTATGAATATACCACTTTTTATTTATCTCTTTATCAGTTGGTGCACCTATGCATTATTTCCATTTTTGGGCTATTATGAATAATGCTGCAATGAAAATTTATGTGCAGGTGTATGTGTGTGTGTGTACATACGCTTTCAATTCTCTTCTCTAGGAAAGGAGTAGCTGGACTGCATGATAACCATGTTTAACTTTTTGAAGAACTGTCAGACTATTTTCCCAAATAGGCATCAAGTACATTTTTATGTCCCAATTAACATGAATGAAGATTCAAATTTGTCCATACCACCAATCCATTTTATTATCTGTCTTTATGTATTACCATTATCCCAGTGCATGTAAAGACTATCTTGTGGTTTCAATTTAAATTTCCTTTGGATTTCCTCTTTTCATGTGCTTATTGGCCACTTTTATATAAATACATTTTTTATAAATATCTATTCATGTTCTTTGCTCATTAATTAAATTGTATGAGTTTTTATTGTGGTGGTGGTGGTTTGTTTTTGTTGACTTGTCATTGTTCTTTATTCATTGTAGAAGAAGATACATATATTAGAAATGCAATGTGGCAATTTTGGAAATCAGATTTCTTTCCCTCACATTACCTTGCCCAGAGATTGCCATTGCTATTCTTGATGTTCTTTAGAGACTTTTCTGGACTAGTTATCCTAATCTGTATTGTTTTGTCATTTATGGCTACTAAAGTCTTTGCCTGATTAACTTGGTGGTCATATAAGTATTAGGCAGAGCTTTCCTTAAATACCTTGAACTAATAAGATTCCCAGCCTTTGTATGTGTATTTTATGACTTTAACATTCCAGTAGATAGTTTCCATTTCTGCTTTATTCCTCATTTTCTGTATGCCTTGAGATAAGGCTAGCAAGAGATATGAAATAAAGGCCTTTACAAGATTTTCTGAGCAAGTGCATCACCCTCTGTTTGCAGGCAGCCTTCCAGATATTCCCATTTTTCCTTATCTTTTTAGTGTCCTGTGAAAATGTGATTCCTGTTGTTTCATGTTTTTTGATCAGCCTCCTTGAAAGTCCCAGCCGGTACCAATGCCTTAGCAGCTGTGATGTTAAATAATTGCCACTTATTTCAAATGCTTTTGGAATAAGACTATTTGCACAGAGTAAACTCTGAACCAGGTCAAATAAAGACAAACCCTGAGAATGGACCTTTTCAGCAAGCTGCTAGACAGGTCAAATACTGACCATTATCTGAGAGTGGGACTTTCATGGAACTCCAAACTGGGTCTGTCCCTTTCATGGCTGTTTCATAGCTAAATTTCAATGCTACTTTAATAGGAGGTCTTGGTTTTTAAAGCTACCACAGAGCTGCCAGGAGAAGATAGAATTAGAGAAAGTTAAAATGCCATAAAGGTTATTGTTCTTACCAAGATTTAGGCTGTTTTTATTGAACAAACATTCATTAGATTGTTGCAGAACTTTAGTTTAATTTTGAATGTCTTGAAAAAGTTGATTTTGGTAGTTTTTGCTGTAGTTCCCATTGCTTTTATTCATGAAAATATTTTTTAGGGTCTTACTCCACCTTTCTGGAAATCCCATAAATATTTTAGCATTGTATAATAGTTAGTAATTTTTATTTCTTTATTTATTGTTTACTTGTTTGTCATATACTAAATTTTTCCTACATTGAATAAGAAAACTTCTTATGTAAAAATAGTATTTCTTATTTATGTTCTGTATGCTTACATGCTATAATTTGGGTTTTTATTTCTCCTGTATCATTATTCTGTGTATTTTCCTGTGTGCTGGAACTTCTACAGTAAAACATTTTCTGACAAAACTTTTTTTTCTATCAAGATTAAATTTTTATTAAATTTGCTGTTAAAATTTCTATTAAATTACTCAAGCTTTATCTTACCAGGCTGGCAATTTAAAACAAATAGGTCAACTTGTAGTTAATAGAGTCTTCCAAATATATGTCCTAGTTCAGAAAAAAGACATAATTATATTTGGAAATATAAGAAAAGATAAATTTCAATGGCCAGGTAACATTTTATTTCTTAAGATGTGATAAAAGATGAAAAGAAAAAGAAAATAAAAACTTATATGTTATAAAATCATTATTGCAATGTCTTCCCTATTAAGGTAGTAGAGATGCCTTTCAAGTTCTATGTGAGGATTTATTTGCATAAAATACAGCCTGTAATGTACTCTGCCTGATAGATTTGATTCAGAAATGCTAGGCATTGGGGCATCTAGGTGACTAAGTAGATTAAGCATCTGCTTTCAGCTCAGGTCATGATCCCAGAGTCCTCAGATAGAGCCCTATGTCAGACTCCCTGCTCAATTGGGAGTCTGCTTCTCCCTCAGCCTCTTCCTCTTTCCCCTACTCTTGTCTTTCTCTCTCTCTCTCTGTGTCTCTTTCAGATAAATAAATCAAATCTTAAAAAAAAAAAAAAAAAAAGGAAATGCTAGGCAGCCATCCATTAAAGACAATCTTCTATGCTGCTTGCTGCATGTGTCATAAGAATCTTAATGAACATGATATAGTGCTAACAGATGCCATTAATGAAAAGAACTTGATTAATATAAATTAATGTTATAAGTATTGATTTTTATTAAAATTATTTAACAAAGTAATCATAGATATTATAGTATTTTTAATAAGCAATGGTATATTTTATGTTTTTTAAAAACTTACAGTGGTCAAATATTTCAGGATTAAAACTCTCTAACCCAAGAAAGAATCATGTTGACAAAGATGTTTAGATAATTAAAAATGGTCTTGCCACCAAATATGTAATAACTAGATGAAAAAATATTTTTTTAATTTAATTTTATTTTATCTTTTTCAGTGTTCCAGAATTCATTGTTTATGCACCACACCCAGTGCTCCATGCAATACATGCCTCCATAACCACCACAAGGCTCACCCAGCCCCCCACCCCCCTCCCCTCCAAAACCCTCAGTTTGTTTCTCAGAGTCCACAGTCTCTCATGGTTTGTCTCCCCGCCCCCAATTTCCCCCAACTCATGTCTCCTCTCCATCTACCAATGTCCTTGGTGTTATTCTTTATGCTCCACAAGTAAGTGAAACCATATGATAATTGACTCTCTCTCTGCTTGACTTATTTCACTCAGCATAATCTCTTCCAGTCCCGTCCATGTTGATACAAAAGTTGGGTATTCATCCTTTCTGATGGAGGCATAATACCCCATTGTATATATGGGCCATATCTTCTTTATCCATTCATCTGTTGAAGGGCATCTTGGCTCTTTCCACAGTTTGGTGACTGTGGCCATTGCTGCTATGAACACTGGGATACAGATGGCTCTTCTTTTCACTACATCTGTATCTTTGAGGTAAATATCCAGTAGTGCAATTGCAGGGTGATAGGGTAGCTCTATTTTTAATTTTTTGAGGAATCTCCATACTGTTTTCCAAAGTGGCTGCACAAACTTGCATTCCCACCAACAGTGTAAGAGGGTCCCCCTTTATCCACATCCTCTGCAACACATGTTGTTTACTGTCTTGTTGATTTTGGCCATTCTAACTGGTGTAAGGTGGTATCTCAATGTGGTTTTGATTTGAATCTCCCTGATGGCTAATGATGATGAACATTTTTTCATGTGTCTGTTAGCCATTTGTATGTCTTCTTTGGAGAAGTGTCTGTTCATGTCTTCTGCCCATTTTTTAGCGTGATTATCTGTTTTGTGTATGTTGAATTTGAGTTCTTTATAGATCTTGGGTATCAGCCATTTGTCTGTAGTGTCATTTGTGAATATCTTCTCCTAATCCCTAGGTGGCCTCTTTGTTTTGTTGACTGTTTCCTTTGCTGTGCAGAAGCTTTTAATCTTGATGAAGTCCCAAAAGTTCATTTTCGCTTTTGTTTCTTTTGCCTATGGAGACATGTCTTGAAAGAAGTTGCTGTGGCTGATGTCAAAGAGGTTACTGTCTATGTTCTCCTCTAGTATTTTGATAGATTCCTGCCTCATGTTGAGGTCTTTTATCCATTTTAAGTTTAATCATTTGCATGGTGTAAAAGAATGGTCAAATTTTTAACTTTATATGAAAAATGAACATTTATCTTAACATAAAATACCTTATGAATAATTATGTACATATATACTAGGTTATTTTTTTTCTTTTTTTTAAGAATATGTGTTTATTATAAATACTAGCCCAGGGTGCCTTGGTAGCTCGGTTGGTTAAGTGTCTACCTTTGGCTAAGTGCATGATCCAGGGTCCTAGGATCTAGCCCTGTATCAGGCACACTGCTCAGCAGAGTCTGCTTCTCCCTCTCCCTCTCCCTCTGCTCCTGCCCCACTCCATGCACTCTTGTACTCTCCCTCTGTCAAATAAATAAATTAAATATTTAAAAAATAAAAATACTGGTTTATAATCCCATGGGTAGTGCATATTCACATAAGGTAATGTGATTAAATTGGTGAGTCAACAGTTACGTTTTACAGTCATGTACAGCATTTTACAGTCACGTACTAAATTGCTCTCCAGATAGTTTGTACCAGTTTTCACTCCTAACTAATTGAGTTTGACTCTGCCTGTTGCTCCACATTCCACTACAATATGAATATTTAAATTTAAATTATAGTCTGCTAAATGAGAGCACAGTATTGTGTTTGGAGACTGAAAGTCTCCTATGTCACTATTCTGTGCACTTGTAGACTGTGCAATATAACATATTTTCACAATAAGCCTCTTATTTTTCTTTTCTATGAGATAGCTACCATTCTAGTTGGTATCTTATGTTATTGATTTAGATGAGGAAGAAGGTATTAAAGTAAGGTTTATGAGTTTACAAAGCTTCACTTAAAGCTTAGATTGTGACAAAGCTCATCCATTTTACAGTTGCTTAAAAATACTTTAAGCTTCATCTGAGTAGGTTACCTACATAAACCTTACTTGAATTTCATCTGTCACCCCCCCTACTTTCCCAGAATTGTTCTATCAAGAATACTGGAAAATGCCTGGTAACCTTTAGCTTTCCCAAGGCTGCTTTATACTGGAATGCAAGGCAGAGATTGATATGAGACACTCATTCTCAAAAGTTCTGCAAAATAAAGATTAGTTTCTCCACCAAAATAAGCTTACCAGGGGAATGCAGAGGCAAGTTACAATAACTTCCCATTTTTTCTTGGATTTTATCCTAGGTTATTGAGTTATGCAATTGGAAGTTGGTATATTGACTCATCCATGCTGAAGTTCATTTCATATAATGCAAAGATGTCATAAATAGCAAAACACAAGACAACATTTTTGAACTGAATATTATAGGTATAAGATGAATTGTTCACATATAGAAATAAAAAAATAATAATTTTCCTGGTGTGTTAGGCTGAGATGACATGAACTTTGGTTTTCAGAAATGACTATTTAATTTTGTGCATATTTTTCATTATTTAAAGTAAATACCTATATAATGAATCCTAAATTAGGTATTAGTATCCTTCAGGCTAGTAGTTTTTCTAAGCATAAAATTCTATTGATCCTGTGTCTGGCTTATTGTACATGAGGATAGAGTGCAATCCATTATCAGGGAAAGCAAAGCCATTAGACTCCTCATGCATTCAATTAGGCTATTACTTTATCTATCTTAATTGATACTGCTAATAGTATCATATATAATTGCTGCATATAGGCAGAAGACACACTTGTTAATAAGTCTTAGATAATTCACAGAATGACATTTAAGCACTACCAGTAGCACTGTACATACATCCAAGATCGATAAGTGAGTGATCTCTCAGCCTTAGAGTAGAGGATGGGAAACAGTAATTCAGACTGGATGATGATAATTTAAAGTGAATTCTAAGGTATTTCAGGTTTTTATCAGAGAAATGAGGTTTCATTTTGCTATTGTTCTTATGGGGGTGTGAATATTATGCAGGTATCTGTGAATTATGCAGATGTCTAGCTTGATGAACAAGTCGTTTTGAAATTAGTATCACTGTTGTTTACAAACCTTTATGTTTATGTCATAATAATTACATTAAATTTTGTTTATAAAAAAAGACTTGTCTTAACAAATTAAACAAAAACAATGGGACCCTTCAGTTTATTTGAACCTACAAAAAAATACACTTCCATATATAAACTGTATAGAAAGATGCAAAGGCTAGAAACTATGTTAAAATATATGACTTTTAGTGGCGCCTGGGGTAGTGCAGTCGGTTAAGTGTCTACCTTTGTCTTAAGTCATGTTCCCAGGGTCCTGGGATCAAGCCCTGCATTGCTTTGTTCTCTGTTGCTCCCCCTGCTTGTTCTCTCTCTCTCTCTCTTTCTACCAAATAAACAAACAAATAAAATATATGATTTTTAAAAATGGTGCTCTTTGTTTAATTCAGGTTGCCCCGTGAATGTAAATTAAGTGATTTTCCTGGCTATTTTAATTGTTTAAACTTATGAAATGCTGTTTAATTTAGTATTATAAAGTAGGCTAATTTCTCCCAGAGAAATAACTTATGCAGTGGCAGTATCTCAGTAGCATGTAATGCAGAGTGTGTTTTGAATTGACTCTCAATACCATCTCTGTAGCAGATGGTTAAACTACAGTGAAAATGGAAAGTAGGCAAAGAGTTAACCTCCACCTAAATAAAGGATGCTTTGAGACCCATACTCTCCCTCTCTAAGATTTCACCAAATTCTGTTTTATTGTCTGAGCACTGCTATGTTTGAAGAGAAATTGAAGTGTAAAGAAATGTAGGTCCTAGTAAGATTTGACTTGAAGTCTAAGCCTTATCCAGCAGTTATTTCCTGGTATATAATTAGATTCAGAATTCGTTAGAAGATCTTTTAATTTTTTAGTTGGGTGCTTAGATCACTGAACCATGAACTTATTTTAGAAAAATTTGCATAATATTGTGCTTTTTAAATCAATTTATGCCACATATCTGACATATTTTCAATCTGGAGAGAGCATATTTACAGTTACTTTGCAAAACCAGTTTAAAATAATATTTTACTTTTGACACTTAAGTTGCCTTTGTCTCAAACCTTTATAAATTTTATCAGGTATTTCTACCTTGTCTTCCTAATGGAAACCATGAACAACCTACAGAATTTTTACTGACTTTCACTTTCTTAGCACTATTTTGCAACTAGACTGGAAAATGAGTGAAGAACTAATTGGCAAAAAAAAAAAAAAAAAGCACCTATTTTCCAGCTCAGTAAGATCCCTAAATGTTACATAAATTCTAAATGGTACAGCATGTAATATTTGAAGAGTGCTTTGGACTTGAACATTAGATAAGCCTATTTCTTCTTACAGAGAAAATTGAAAATCTGGAGGACATTTCAAACTGTATTACAAAACCACAACTATGTAATTATCTCACAGCTATTCTTTATTTCATGCAGAACAGTTTGGTAATTGAATAATGCATACTCATTATGGGAAAAAATCAGTTTCTCTTTTTAAGGAGTCATCTCTATGAGTAATTTTCTCTTTTTCTGCCTCTCAGAACATAGTTTTGACTGGAATTTAGGTTTTTGTTTTGAGGAAGGTGATAGAATATCTGTACCATATACAAGATAGAGTAGGGACTAAAGTTTTAATTAATTTTCCTTTTATTGTAAGAGTATCACAGGCAGTTGTGAACATCCCAAACCCTCAATGTTTATGTTGGGATTTACTCTACAAATGCTTGTGAGAAATGTACTTAGAGTTAATTTAGGATATATCATGCCAGAAGAGTTTGGGAAGATGATATTCTTCCTAGTATCACCCCAGATTGAAATATACTGGGAAAAGCACCAATTCATATGGATTGGTAAGCAGAGCTCTAGAGAATGAAAACTATGATATCTTAACATACTGCTTTTGACTTTTCCTCCATTATTTTGCGTTTTCTCAGTCCTTCAATATAAACCACTTCTTCCTGACATTTTGGGAGGAATGTTCCCAAAATTTGAAATGAAATATTTTTTTATCACCTGCGGCATCTTTTTCTATACACCCAAATTTCTCAATTTAGTCCAAATACTAATGTACTAAATTTATTGTAATTCTGTTGGATGAGATGTAGACAAGGGAATAGTGAATCTACTCTTTCCCTTTATGCTAACAAGTTGATTTCATCTATTTTTTTTTTGTATCTTGTCCTTCGTCTTATTTTTCTTGATCTAAGATTATGGGGATTTACCCTCTATTTTGTTATGGGCTTGAGTCACATTCTGATGTAAGAAGCTCTATTTGGACCTTCCTTGCCTGAACCCCACAATACCTGAATACCAAATCTGAAATTTGAAATGAAAAAAAAAAAAAAAAAACCAAAATCTAATACAACCACACAAATAACATTATCTTAGCTAAATATTTCTCTTAATTTTTTAAATGTCATTTTCTGAAAAACATATTTCTATGCTTTAGTAGGTTGTTAATGGCTAGTATTATAACATTGTTTAAATAGGGAACATCTGTTACAATTGGATTTTAGTCTACCACTATTTTTGTGTAACCCTTGGTGATTTATAAATTTTTAGTAAATAGATATACAAATCATTTTATAGAATTTTTTTATTTGCATATAGGTGACACACAATGTTTCATTAGTTTCAGGTATACAAAATAGTTAATCAGCTTCTCTATATGTTATGTTATGCTCACCACAAATGTCGCTACCTAGATGTGCGAATATTAAATGTTATGACAGCTTTGTAAGAATCAGAACTGTACTAAGGTAAGATATATATATATATATATATATATATATATATATATATATCTTCACATTGCGTTTTATCTCCCCCCTTCATTTTGAAATGAAAACAAAGAGAAATGAATATATATTTATATATGTGTGTGTAGGGATAGAGGGCACATACCTCAATATTATCAAAGCCATATATGAAAAACCCACCACAAGTATCATTCTCAATGGAGAAAAACTGAGAACTTTTCCACTAAGGTCATGAACATGGCAGGGATGTACATTATCACCACTGCTATTCAACATAGTACTAGAAGTCCTAGCCTCAGCAATCAGACAACAAAAAGAAATTAAAGGCATCCAAATCGGCAAAGAAGAAGTCAAACTATCACTCTTTGCAGGTGATATGATACTATATGTGGAAAACCCAAAAGGCCCCACTCCAAAACTGCGAGAACTTGTATAGGAATTCAATAAAGTGTCAGGATATAAAACCAATGCACAAAAATCAGTTGCATTTCTTTACACCAACAACAAGACAGAAAAAAGAGAAATTATGAAGTCAATCTCATTTACAATTGCACCCAAAACCATAAGATACCTAGGAATAAACCTAACCAAAGAGGCAAAGAATCTATACTCAGAGAACTATAAAGTACTCATGAAAGAAATTGAGGAAGACACAAAGAAATGGAAAAATGTTCCATGCTCATGGATTGGAAGAATAAATATTGTGAAAATGTCTATGCTACCTAAAGCTATCTACACATTTAATGCAATCCCTATCAAAATCCCATCCAATTTTTTCAAAGAAATAGAACAAATAATCCTAAAATTTATATGGAACCATAAAAGACCTTAAATAGCCAAAGGAATCTTGAAAAAGAAAGCCAAAGCTGGTGGCATCACCATTCCAGACTTCAAGCTCTATTACAAAGCTGTTATCATCAAGACAGTATGGTACTGGCACAAACATAGACACATAGATCAGTGGAACAGAATAGAGAGCCCAGAAATAGACTCTCAACTCTATGGTCAACTAATCTTTGACAAAGCAGGAAAGAATGTCCAATGGAAAAAAGACAGCCTCTTCAACAAATGGTGTTGGGAAAATTGGACAGCCACATGCAGAAAAATGTGTGTGTGTGTGTGTGTGTGTGTGTGTATAGCTTTTTATATTCTTTATATAATTCTAAAATGTAGTCTTTGAAGATCTAAGCTATGGTTTTTGTTGAAAGCTCATTTATAAGGTACACTTAAATGGTTATTATTCTTTTAGCTATATCTCAATTGCACTCAATTTGTGGCAATGCTAAGATACTAAATTTCTTCCAAAAGAAATTTATAAAGGTCATCAGGGAGTAATCCTGAAGTGATAGGTTTGTAGAGTTTGAGAACATTTACGTAGGTGTACATTTAGGCGAAGGTAATGTTAAGACTAATGAAATAATAGCTAACACATTTCAAAGTGTACAGAACTAGTTTTAGTTATATACTGTGTTGCTAACTGTATAATGGTTATCTTTCTATTTAATATGTTATGTATTTTGCAAGATCATTTTACAGCTTTGGGTTTTCAATGTAGAATCCCCACACAGCAATGTTAGTATCACCAGGAAACTCCAGAAATGCATTCATTCAGTGCCACTCCAAACCTCAGAATGGAATGGGAAAGATGACCAACACTTTGTGTATTAACAAGACTTACAGGTTATTCTGATGCATAAAATTTGAGAACTACTGGTTTAGTGCAATCCAAACCTAAGTTGTCAATATTTGTTTTTTCTTCTTTTGGGGGGGGTTACTCATTCTATCCTTTGAAATCATATACAAGACAGTATCTTTCATGAAATGTAGTTTTGAAAACCTATTGTATAAAAATCACTCCAAAGCATTAGAAGCTTTAGGCAGTTAAAAAATATACCCAAAGACAGGTATATTTTATTCTAAGAAGTTTGTTTTAGTTTAATTTATAACCTTTCAATTTAACCTTTTATTTCTTTCAAGAACCCAACTTACCCAACATGATCTACAATGTTTCATGATTCAAATAGCTTTGTGTTCTCATCCCTGTACTCTTAATTGTGAAAGTCTACCCACATAGCTGTTGATTTGGAAAAAATTTATAGTTACAAGATGATTTATGGTTTCAACTTAAGGAGAAATGGAAATGCATTAAGATGATGATCTGAATCAAACTATCTACTTCTCCCTCCTACTAAAATTTATTAATATTTTAATATGTATAGAGGTATATTCATAAAAGTACTGAAAAGACTGGAATGGTTGACTTCAAGGGAATTGCATATTCTAGTAAATAAAAGAGGATAGAAAATAGTGTAGCTTGGGATGCCTGGGTGGCTCAGTTGGTTAAGCAGCTGCCTTCGGCTCAGGTCATGATCCCAGTGTCCTGGGATGGAGTCCCACATCGGGCTTCTTGCTCAGCAGGGAGCCTGCTTCTCCCTCTGCCTCTGCCTGCCACTCTGTCTGCCTGTGCTCACTCTCTCTGACATATAAATAAATAATATCTTAAAAAAATTAAAAAAAAATAGTGTAGCTTAAGCCCCAGTACAAAAGACCAAAATAAGAGATTTTCTTCCAAAAGACACCGTGAATATTTTGAATTCAGAAATCACCAACTAAACAAAGCAGAAAAGAGCTCAAAAATTTAAACAAAATAGTCAAATCATTCTTCTTCCTCTATTAAGATGGAGCAGAAAGTAGCAATGACATTTGTCTTCAGGGTAAGAACCATACGTAATTTACAAACAAAGTCTCTGGCTTATTAGGAAGTGCTATATATGAATTTGGGGACTTAAAAAAATACAAGAGGACGGTTTGACATAATTTTTCACACTCCATGCAGAGAGGAAGAATAAAAGAAGAATGACGTTCTTTTCTCTTAAGAAATTATACTGATAAACGGGATATTAAGACATAGGTTAAAATCCCTGTGAGATAAGGAGGGAAGCTCCTTCAACCCCACATCTCATCTCTTCTCAACAATGGCTAGAAGCAAGCCACTGACATCAGTTCTGTTATTAAACTCATCTCTCTCAACCTGAAACCCAACCTACTTTACTGTGGTTTAGGATGTTGGGGCTAGGGCTCTACAAATGACAAACCCCCTTTGCCAGCCGTCTCCCTCATAGAATTTTCCAATATGGGGTTCTGAATAGACACCATGATGCCAGAAAGACATGACTTGCAATTTTCTTCAAGCTTCTTTTTTCCCACCTTATCACATCAAAATTATTTTTCACTCTGACTGCAACTTAATGTCCACTCAGAAATATCAAGACCACTTAGGCAGCATTTTCTTTTCAGTGATTGGGATCCCACCACCATGGAGATCTTCCTCTAACTTTACCATTAGGAAAATGGATTAGAAATCATGGGTATGTACAATAGAACCCTACACCCAACTGAAAAAGCATGACAGCTGGTACATGGATAAATCACAGGCATTTTGTTGAGTAAAAGAAATTAGACATAAAATATATATTTTAAGTATCCGATTTGTATTTAGTTCAAGAATAGAAGCAAACAGTCTATGTTGATGAAAGTCAGAATAGTGTTTTCTTTAACAGGATATTTAAGGTAAGGAGCATGTAGGAAACACCTGAGGTATTGAAACTATATTCTATATATTTATGAAAATGGTGGTTGTACAGATGCCTGCCTATGTAAAATCCACGGTGCTCTCTGTTTATAAATAGTAGACTTTATGCACTTCAAACATATATATAGGCACAAAACCAGGACAAAAAATAATAATTACTCTTATTAATTATTATAAGTACTGGGAGTTATGTTTTGACATTGGATTACTAATATAATTGGGAAGAGCCAGCAATAGGAAAAACTAGTTCCAAACTCAAAATCCCAAGGAAAGCATAATGATATTGAAAAAGTAAAACAAAGCTCAGAAGAATAGATAAAATTCTTTTAAAAACAAATTTAAAACAAATTTTAAAAATGTTACTAAACACACAAAAATTGTTATGTATTCAGACATATTCAAGTGGTTATTACTTCTACACATTTCTTTTGCCACCACTCTTGAATGCTAGTGCATAAAGGAAGTAGAATCATTGGTTCAAAGCCAAATCAAGTTAAAATATTTAAAGGAGTATGATTTTTAAACAGACAAAAAACTAAAATAAGAGTATGTGTATGCATTTATAAGAAATGGTGGTAAGATAATATTATGGAAAAAAATCAAGACATTTAGTTAAGATTGTTAGTTGTACCATAGACCAGAACATTAAAAACAATGATATATTCCTGTTTATAACAAAGAAGTGGTGGTAGAGTGGGAGGACATGGAGTACAAATCTGCTATAGTTTCTAGTTATTAATTCAAAGTATTGAAAGAAATATAAGCTTAAATAGTTCTTAATGTATAACTAAAAGAATAGGAATAGATACATATAGGTTTGAGAGAGAGAAAAAAAGAGAAAGGAGACAAACTGAGAAAAAGACATTTTGAACAATTCAAAGAATAAGTATGAGAGGGAGTGAAAAAAATAATGTGAAAAAGTAAGAGAGTAAAGGTACCAAAAATAATTTCCAATTTATGTGCAAACTGGTTATATTTTCATATTATGTTCTGAAACTATAAGAAAAATTAAAAACAAAATAAAAAAACTAAACAGACAAAAATCCATCTATATATGATGTATAAGGAATATAATACAAAGAAAATGACCTAAAAAGGTTAAGATTAGAGAACCAGAAAAATATATACCAGGCAGATATTAAGAAAAAGAGGGAAGGTGTATAAACATGAATGCTAGGCAAAGTAGAAGCCAGATTGAAACCCTTTTTTTTTGGTTGTTGTTTATTTCTGTATTCAGTGATTAATACTCAATGTGAAAATGGAATCTATATTTCCATAAACTTGACATTGATTATACTTACACTTAAACACAGCGTGCAGGGGGTGCCTGGGTGGCTCAGTGGGTTAAAGCCTCTGCCTTGGGCTCAGGTCATGATCCCAGGATCCTGGGATTGAGACCCACATCAGGCCCTCTGCTCAGCAGGGAGCTTTCTCCACACCCCCCCCCCCCCCGCCTGCCTCTCTGCCTACTTGTGATATCTCTCTCTGTCAAATAAAAAAATAAAATCTTTAAAAAAAAACACGGCATGCATTAAAAAATACCAGAGTATAGTTGACATACAGTGTTATATTAGTTTCAGGTTTAAAACATAGTGATTCAAGAATTCTGTACATTATGCTGTGCTCACCACAATAAGTGTAGTTTGTCACCATTTGTCACCATATGATGTTATTAAACATTACTGACAATATTCCCTATGCTGTACATTTCATTCCTGTGACTTACTTATTTTATAAATGGAAGTTTGTAGCTTTCAATCCCCTTTACCTATTTTGTCAATCCTCCCACCCATCTCACCTCTGGCAGGCGCCAGTGTTCTTTATTTAAGATTTTGTTTCTGTTTTTTTGTATGTTCATTTGTTTTTTATATTCCACATATGAGTGAAATCATATGGCATTTGTCTTTCTGTGTCTGACTTACTTCACTTAGCACAATACCCTTTAGGTCCATCCATTTTATTACAAATGGCAAGGTGAAATATTAAAAAGGACAAATAAATATTTTATGTTAAGAAAAGTCATAATCTACTTAGTAAACATTAGACTTCATCAGTCTATGAAATTAACTTTGAAAGAAGTCACAGTCATAGGAAATGGAATGTGAAATGGATTTAAACACAATATTGGTAAAAAAAGAAGTTTAAATCATCTTTCAGAAACAGCTTATGGAGCAAAAATATTTAAAGACTTATGAAAATTTCACTAAAAGAGTAACTTGTTCATATAAAATATGCACATGTGATTTTGTGATACGTACATTTTTATTTATATATTTATATAATCATATAAGCAAAAACATTTTACATTCAATTTATAAAAATTGCTGATGAATGTAGTTAATAAAGGTAATAAATTACAAAGTAAGAATTGTATCAAATAAGAATTACAGATGATAATCTTTTGCACTGTAATTTTCAAAGTGTAATTCCTAGAATAGCACAATTAGAATCACTTAGGATCCTTACTCCATGTATGCTGAATTAGAAGTCGGGGAGAAGCTGAGAAATCTATATTTTAATAATCTCTCCAAGTGATTCTGATGCATGTTAAAATTTAAGAGCCATCATCTTAGCACTTTTAAGAAGGGAAAAATAAAAAGAAAGAAATGGAAGGAAGGAAGGAAGGAAGGAAATTCACCCTTTTCCCAATATTAAAAAACTCTCTCTTGGAAATGTAAAATGTTCACCTATAAGAAAATTACTGAATAAAGAAATTGGTATTAAAATCATTTTAAATAAATGATATTGAGAAATGAGATTACTGAATTTTAAAATCTCTGGACTATTTTTAACTCTACTAAGAAGAAAAAAGGCAGTTTTGGATTCATTTATGGGGAAGCAAGCAATATTGAAAATGAATTAGGAAGTGGTTAAAAATACTAGAGAAAAACAATTTTAATAATTCAGAGAAAATATACATTAAGAATAAAATATAAAAGCAGAATAATTTATTCCTCCGACTGCATATATCCCGAAAGGACCAAGCAAATAAACAGTTATGAAGTGGCATTAAGGTCACAGGCAGTATATATATGATCAATATTAGTGATTTTTGTTTTTGACAGTGTGGCAGACAGCGTGTCTTTTCAAAGACCATCTGACACTAACACAAAATAGCTGGCAACAACAACAATAGCAAGCCCTAGAAATATTATCAACCAGTTGATTGCCTTCACTTCAGAAGAAAACTCTTGGAAAGAATGTTTTCTTCTCACTGCTTCCAATTTCAGTATGTCTTTAACCAACATTGGTCAGGTATCCATCCTCACTACTCCACAGAAGCTATCATTTTTCTTTTTTTTTTATATTTTTAATTTTTTTTTATTTAAACAATTAATGTAACCCCACCATTCTCTGCCAACACCTCTCCCCCCAACCCCCCTCAGTTTGTTTTATGACATTAAGAGTCTCTTTTGGTTTGTCTCCTTCCTGATCCCATCTTGTTCAGAACATTCCATCCCAAAGCAACAGAATACACATTCTTCTCTAGTGCCCATGGAACATTCTCCAGAATAGATCACATCCTGGTTCATAAATCAGGTCTCAACAGGTATCAAAAGATTGGGATCATTCCCTGCATATTTTCAGACCACAATGCTCTGAAGCTAGAACTCAATCACAAGAGGAAATTTGGAAAGAGCACAAATACATGGAGACTCAACAGCATCCTTCTAAAGAATGAGTGGGTCAACCAGGAAATTAAAGAAGAATTGAAAAAAAACATAGAAACAAATGATAAGGAAAAAACAACGGTCCAAGATTTGTGGGACACAGCAAAGGCAGTCCGGAGAGGAAAATATATAGTGATACAAGCCTATCTCAAGAAACAGGAAAGGTCTCAAATACACAACCTATCCCTACACCTTAAGGAACTCGAGAGAGAACAACAAAGAAAGCCTAAACCCAGCAGGAGAAGAGAAATAATAAAGATCAAAGCAGAAATCAATGAAATAGAAACCAAAAAAACAATAGAACAAATCAATGAAACTAGGAGCTGGTTCTTTGAAAGAATTAATAAGATTGATAAACCCCTGGCCAGACTTAACCAAAAGAAAAGAGAAAGGACCCAAATAAACAAAATCATGAATGAAAGAGGAGAGATCACAACCAACACCAAAGAAATACAAATAATCATAAGAACATATTATGAACAACTCTATGCCAACAAATTCGACAATCTGGAAGAAATGGATGCTTTCCTAGAGACATATAAACTG
Source organism: Taxidea taxus jeffersonii (assembly GCA_003697995.1). Taxonomy (NCBI): domain Eukaryota; kingdom Metazoa; phylum Chordata; class Mammalia; order Carnivora; family Mustelidae; genus Taxidea; species Taxidea taxus. The sequence continues at coordinate 1,135 of ML110957.1, read as the reverse complement.
CCAAAACTGAACCAGGAAGAAATAGAAAACCTGAATAGGCCCATAACCAGTAAGGAGATTGAAACAGTCATCAAAAATCTCCAAACAAACAAAAGCCCAGGGCCAGATGGCTTCCCAGGGGAATTCTACCAAACATTTAAAGAAGAATTAATTCCTATTCTCCTGAAACTGTTCCAAAAAATAGAAATGGAAGGAAAACTTCCAAACTCATTTTATGAGGCCAGCATCACCTTGATCCCCAAACCAGACAAGGATCCCATCAAAAAAGAGAATTACAGACCAGTATCCTTGATGAACACAGATGCTAAAATTCTCACCAAAATACTAGCCAATAGGATCCAACAGTACATTAAAGGGATTATTCACCACGACCAAGTGGGATTTATTCCAGGGCAGCAGGGTTGGTTCAACATCCGCAAATCAATCAATGTGATACAGTACATTAACAAAAGAAAGAACAAGAACCATAGGATAGTCTCAATAGATGCTGAAAAAGCATTTGACAAAGTGCA
>ML110956.1:4692-75671 GCA_003697995.1 Taxidea taxus jeffersonii | reverse complement strand
TTTTTTTTTTTTTTAAGATTTTATTTATTTATTTGACAGGCAGAGGCAGAGATTACAAGTAGGCAGAGAGGCAGGCAGAGAGAGAGAGAGGAGGAAGCAGGCTCCCTGCTGAGAAGAGAGCCCCATGGGAGACTTGATCCCAGGACCCTGAGATCATGACCTGAGCCGAAGGCAGAGGCTTGACCCACTGAGCCACCCAGGCGCCCCTGTACCTCTCATTCTTAAAGGGTCAAGTATTCATCTGATTCAGTGAGATAGTAAGCCTTACCTTTTAGAAACAAAGTCCGCAAAATAGCTTTTAGTGCTTTGCATTCAACTGAGACTACTTTTTAAACTGTTGAGAGTAAATTTAGCTATATGTATAGACATACACATTTTTTTGTAATTCCTTTGTAACAGATCTTCAGGATTTATTCCACAAGACTGGCCAGGACATGGATGGGAAGCTGACCTACCAGGAAATCAGGAACTCCTTAGGTTCTGCTGTGCCGGAACTAGAGACTTTGAGAGCATTTGATTCTGATGGCGATGGAAGATACTCTTTCCTGGAGCTAAGGGTAGCTTTAGGTGTCTAGCCTCATTAGGCATATTTTAGAAATGAGTATATACCCAGGACTACCTAACATCTCTTCACCTAACACAAACAACCCTTTTACTTACCCATTGATCCTCCAGTCCTCCAGACTACTGTAGCAGACACATTGCCACCTTTTAACTTGTTTGAAAAGCTATAAAGAAAAGTTATTTTTTTAAAAAAAAGTCCATTTTACCTATATGATATTCAGAAATCTATGGTTTCCTAAAACCAATAAGATCTTAATTTCAAAATTGCCAGGAAAAAAAAAAGTCAAGTCCTCTTTTTTTTTTTTCTCTTTCCTTTTTTAATTTTTTTTTTTAGGGAAGGAGACCTTCTCTTTTAAAACTGGAAAATGTGTATATAGAGAGAATAAGCCACCTTTTATATTTCACATAAATTTGCCTTAAATTAGCTGCACTTTATACAGACTCAGAAAATGTCTTTCTTTTAAAAGCTAGACCTTTTCTGTTTGTAAATATTTAAAATGAAAGAAAGAATTGTGCATATTTTGTGGGACATCAGAAGAATGGCTTGAAACAGGCTGTGAACAAATGACTTGTTAAAAATCACTAATGTGGTAACAGCTGAAACTATGCCCATGTCTCCTTAAGGTACCTCCTTCAGGTGCTGCTGTGGGGTTTGGCCTGGAAGCTGGAGGACCAGATTTGGGGAGGTGACCTTGCCAGGACTGTGCTGCCTCCAGGCTCAGGAAAGTAAGAGTCTGGCTCTTTGTTGCTGTACCCTCAGCTGATCCCAACCTGTGAACCAAACAAGTCTTGTTGGGGGTTTTTCTCACTTTTAATCCTATTTCAGGGTTTATGAACATAAACAGTTCTGCAGTGGGGAGCTGCATTTTCCCCACTGAGTGAGCTACATTGAGCTGCTCAACCCTCTCTGAGCTGTAGCTGGCTGCCACCTCTGGCCCAGCCTCCATTCTGAATGGCAGGTCTGTGCTCCTCTACTCACTGTCTCCACCTGGCTACCCAGGAGGGGTTTTAGGGGATAGCTTTGCCCCTCATTGTGACCCAGGAAATCCCCTGACATTTCACCTGGAGGCTTACCAAGAAGAACCTGGTATGTTCCTCCGTGGGCTCTGCAGTGAAATGCAACACATGAAATCGGGTTAGGTTCCTTTACAGTTGTCAGCTCAAGGAGCCAGAGGCATTCTGTCCAGAGGATGCCGAACAGTATCAAGCAGGGGGCATCACATGATGGTAGCAAGATTTTTCAAATCTCATAACAAGCATGTGCAATACTCTTCCCTTTACTTCCATGGGTCTGGTACGAAAGGTCCCCAGACTGGAAGGAACCACACCTCTGTGTCACCTGTGTGTGTGTGTGTGTGTGTGTGCTGTGCTGTGCTGTTCTTAGAAACAGGCCTTGGGCAACACAAAAGGAAGAACTTTGTGGAACTTAACTGTTCTGTAGACCAGGTCAGGGAGAAACTAGAGCTTTCATGGCACAGACTTCTTTAGTAGAGCTCGTTTCCATTTTAACTTCATCCAAGTTGCCCTGTTACCCAGGGATGATATTGAGCACCTTTAAACATTTAAGGGCTGGTTTTTTCTTCATGTGGTGTTCAGTTTAGTGTTGGCTAACTTTGATTTTTTTTTTCTGAAAGGATGAACATTTAGTTAAAGCAAGATGAAGTATTTTCCCATGAATATGTCTGCTTACCTCATTATGGCTTGTGTTTCTCTCTTTAAAAAAAAAAATTTTTTTTTTTTGGGGGGCCTATCTGAGCTCTTTCTCTTTCTTAGAAAGGTTAAAATATAGCATAAAATTAGCCTGGCACTTTAGGTAACTTGAAGACAACTCTTTTTCTTCTGGCTGCCTTCCATGAACACCCCCCCCTTTTAAATATATATACCCTTACAGATTTTGTAACAACCAAATAAAATTCTAGCAATAAATTGAATTATACTGCTATATTTGTATATACTGTACCATAAATAGTATGTCTACCTGGAAGGTATTTTTTTGAGAACTGATTTATATGAAATATACTTGAGGGTAATGTAGCTTGTCCATTTTAGTTTCAAATTCTTATAGGTGGATACTCTGAGGACCCCTTAACTCTTTGTGGTCTGTACTTTTCTTTTGTATCAGATAACTCCACCTGGAGAAGTCAGTTTTGTTTTTCAGTTTCTCAGCTGTTCGTCCCGTCTTGAGCTCACCTGGCTCGCATGGTCCCGAAGCCCACTGGACTTCCTGTTGCCTTTGGCAGAGGTGTTCCAGCCACTCTCAGACTGTGAATATCCTTGCCGTGCCACTGCCCTAGCTTCCAGGCAGAATGAGGGCATCTGGAACTCTTATTCCAGGTTGAGGAGATTCATTGGCTTAAAGAGTTTGACGAGCCTATTCTTCAGTGACAGTTTGGGAGTTTTCTTTGGAGGTTGTCTTAACTTCCCCCACCTGTGACTTTTGAGCTGTACTCAAGCCTCCTTGCCTCATGTCTCAGCTCTAAGAGGAAGATTGGGTTTTGGTGTTTGTTTTAAATACTTTTACCTTTTCACCCTGGCAGCTCCTCCTGCTGCTATCCTAAGTGACCCAAAGCATGGCTTCTCTGTCCTTTTTTTTTTTTTTTTTTTGCCTGTACTCTCTGGGATAATGTTTACTTCAAGAGCCTCCCTAGAAATCAGAGGACCAAAAAGGTCTTCTAGGAAGAGAAGAGTCAAAGGAGTAGAGAACCTGACTTAGGGGAAAAGGTAGCATCCTCTTAAGGGCAGAGAGGGACCTGGCACTTAGGACAGGACACCTACACCTGCGGCCATATCCTCACTTTAAGTTGCTTTGCTGGATGGAACTCTGTTGCTCCCACCTCCCACTGCTGTTCTTGCCGGTCACAGTTGAAGACTTTGACTGTGATGGGCTCATACTCATAATGGGCTGCTATTGAGTTGTTTTTAGTGACAGCTTTTGTTTGCTACACACCTCATTGGCTTACTTACCAACACCAGCTAGATGTGGTCCCTTCTTTCGTATCCAAACCAGAACACATTTGGGCATTCCTGAGACTTTATAGAGTATTGTTTGTTATACGAACCTAACCTATCTTGTTGTTTTCTCATATTAAGAAATGTAAATCTACTTTGCTTTAGCAGAGCTATTTTGGTAATGTCTGAGAAATTTTGGTTCTTTGTGGAGAGTGAATTCAAGGTGTCTGTGACTTGAGCTTTGCTTATTTCATATCAGTAATACAGCTATTTTAATTTATCTAAATAAAACATTTCCTTTTTCTCCCACTGTGTCTGTGACTAATGGTTCCCCCCTCCCCTGCCACACCTTCAGTTACTAAGAAAACAAAAATCTACTTTGATCCCTATTTTTATAGACTCTTCTTTTGAAAGCAAGAACAGATGGTGAAAAATCTGCCTTAAGAACTGCAACATTGGGGCGCCTAGGTGGCTCAGTGGGTTAAAGCCTCTGCCTTCGGCTCAGGTCATGATCTCAGGGTCCTGGGATTGAGCCCTGAGCCCCGCATAGGGCTCTCTGCTCAGCGGGGGGCCTGCTTCCCCCCCTTCTCTCTGCCTGCCTCTCTGCCTACTTGTGATCTATCAAATAAATAAATAAAATCTTAAAAAAAAAAAAAAAAAGAACTGCAACATCTAGGAGCACCTGAGTGGCTTAGTTGGTTAAGCCTCTGCCTTCAAGTCAGGTCATGATCCCAGGGTCCTAGGATCAAGTCCCACATCAGGCTTCTTGCTTAGCAGCAAGCCTGCTTCCCCTATGTGGCTAGCTTCCTCTCTCTCTTACTTTCTCTGGCAAATAAAATCTTCAAAAAAAAAAAAACAAAACTGCAGCATCTAGCCTGAAGAAAAGAAGGCTGCTACTTGGGCATCTTCAGGGTTGGAGGTGGGTGGGTTAAGAGGGGAGGGAGCTTCTTCCCCTCTCTGTATCAGCCAAGCTCCACTTGGGTCTCCATTGGTGTTTTGTGTTTGGGGGCTTTTTTGTTTGTTTAGTTGGCTGGTTGAGGATTTGTTTTTTGGGGTTTTGTTTTGTTTTTGCTTTTGGGGTTTTTGTTTGTTTTTTAAGATTCAGTAGAAGAGCATGTTGACAAGGAATGTTCCACTGCCTTTTTATACCAGGTGGGGACGGGTGTGTGAAACCCATTCCAAGAGAATGGTCATATAGGGAGGGGCTGGGGCTTTTTCACACACAGAAAAAAGAATGAGAAAAATTAACTCTACAAGCTTGCTAGTGTTCTAGGATTATACACACATAACCAAACATACCCAATCAGGGCAGCCTTTCCCTTCACGGAAGACAACATAAAGCTTAACTCATTTACAAATATGGTCAGGTGACTTCCTCATTCCCCAAGTGAAGGGGAAAATTTATCTCCTGGGGATGGAGCTGGGCTCTCTCTTTTTTTTTTTAAGATTTTATTTAATATTTGAGAGAGCACAAGTAGGGGGAATAGCAGAGGGAGAGGAAGAAGCAGGCTCCCCGCTAAGCAGGGAGCCTGATGAGGGGTCTCGAGCCCAGGACCCTGGGATCATGACCTGAGCTGAAGGGACACACTTAACCAATTGAGCCACCTAGGCACCCATGGGCTTGCTTATCTTTAAAGTGGGACCAAATAACCAGTATTCTCTTTGTCTCTCCTTTTAGGATTATTTCCAAAGTGCACAAAAATATCCCCATATAGTGTGGATATTAACTTTTGGAAGGTCCATGGATCCCTTTGAGAAAGATTTTTTTAAAAAATACATTTTGTGTGTAATTTTGAAGGGTTCAATAACCACCCCTCCCCCTAAGCCAATCCATGGACCAAGTTATTTATGCCCTGCAGGTGTGCACGTGCACACACACAAACACAATCATTTGCCAAGTGTTTTCTAACAGGACTTATTAGGGAAGGGACACTATGGTGTATGCTGAGAAGACCAAGAACTTTGATGCCAGGCAAATGTGAATTTGAGACCTTTTATAAGTGGAGGATTGTGAGGTCCATTTGGCAGTTTTCTTGTATTAGACATAATGTGGAGACAACCGCAGAGGAACTCAGTGCATCATCAATATTAATAAAGAATGTGATTCAGCCAGCAATGCAGCATTGGCTCCTGGATGTCACAGTGACTTGTTTTGCACATGATATGGCCACTGTGAATTGCCATCACTCATGCACCCCCAGCAGCTCTCACTCTTGTGGCAGCTGTGCTTAATGTCCCACAGAACAGCAGTACCACGGGATACCTGGCCCACAGCCTGACATACGTTTTTAGTCTTAAATACTGAACAGAGGGATGTTGAACTCATGTGTACTGATTTGGTGTATCTCCCCACAGCCAACCCTCCAGTTCCCATTTATGACCTTCAGCTGTTTTGCAAAGTGCCCCCATCAAACAGGGGAAGGACATTGCCCTCCTAACGACAAATGAGACACAAGGGAGTCTTGGGTTTTTTTCAGTCTTTCATAATGTGACATCCAGATGGGCTCTGGCCTCTGTGTCAATACCACCTCCCTGGGGTTAGCTGTATTTTCCTGCTCCGCCCCCGACACCTCCAGCTCCCACCCTGGAGAGGAGGCTATAATTCTGAAGCAAGAGGCTTGGTACTGAAGCAGTGGTCTCCATGGGCCATAGAGGGGAGGGAATGGAAGTGGACATTCCTTTCAGGACAGGTATCCAAAGGGTAGGAGACTGAGTGGTTCAGCATTGGGGGCAGGTTGCACAGGGAAGGAGCAAAGGGTACCTCCTGAAAGACGGGAATCGGAACTGGGTCACTGGTGTGGGATGGCAGCATGGGGGAAGGTAGGGGCTGCAGCGGAGGTTGTAGCAGGGCGGGGACCTCCACCTTGGGGCTGCTCTCTTGGGCAGCAGAGCTCCTGCTCTCGGGGATGTCCAGCTCCCACAGAGGATCTGCATTCTGGACCTCAGTCTCAGTCTTGGTGACAGTAGGAGGAGGGCCTGTGTTAATGGCTGTGTTCATGCCATAATGCCGACGCTTGTTGATCCAGTACAACAGCGGGCTGTAGGTGAACGTGGCAGCTCTCATCACCTCCACCCACTCCTGGGCGCGCTCTTCCCGCCGCAAGTTCTTCCTCCAGTGCAGAAAGAGAATGCAGCCGCCGGTTACCACAGAACACAGCCCCAGGAAGCCGAAGTACAGTGAGACCCACACTAAGGCAAGAAAGAAAAAGAGGCAAGCGGGCTGATAACTCTAACTTGGAGCCTGAGCTATTTCTCATTCCTCTCCCTAACCCAGTCATCAATTATCCCATCCACTCAACCTCTCTCTCCATTCCTCCTTTCCCTCCTCATTGGCTTGTCTCATCATTCTCTTATTCAGCCAATGCTAGATTTCCAGGCCACTGTTAGCCCTTTACAGATCAGGAAAGCTGGGTCTAGAGGGGGCATGACCTGCCCAGACTTGGTCAAGCCTCTTGTTCCCAACCCTGGACCCATCCAATCCATCTGATGGAGACGACTTACTAAAGGCAAAGCCCATCAAGGAAGTAAGTCTAGAGGTGATGGGGAACACCAGTGTCCCATCCCATTCCACCATACCCCTTACCCATTCAGCTGTGATGGTCCTAGGGTATTCAATGTACCCCCCTCTGGTTCAGAAGGGAAACATGATCTCTGCCCTCAATCCCTATAGAATCCCTCTATAGTTCCTAGAGAGGAAAGTATATCTTAACTGCTTAGTACTCCTCCATACGGGCCACCACCCCATCCATGTAAAAGCTCTTCCCTGAGTGCCCCCTTGCTAACGGCACAAGGCAAGAGGCAAGGACTAGAAGGGCATTTACCACCAGGGAGGCTCAGGTCCTCCTGCTGGGAATCCATAAGGTCGAGCCTTGGTACCCAGCCGATAGCTCTGGGGAGAGGGAGCTCACCTACCCATCTGCCCTGCCAGTAGAAGGCCCTGGAATACTTAGTCCCATTGTTCCCTAAAGTGAGGTCACTGGATTCTGAGCAATAAACATTCTAAGGGCAGTACTTGTGAAGTCTTGGGTTAATGGAAGCAAGGGACTCTATCCAATGGTGTCTCATAGGCCTAGTGTGTCTCTACTGCTGGGGACTGACCCACCCAACTGAACTGTCTGCCCTCCACCTCTTATGATGAACCCACAAAGAAGCCCCCAGGTGTTTCAGGGGTCTATCCATGTTTCTGGGCTTCAAGAAACAGTTGACGATTACCTGTCGCCAGTGGAGGAGTGGGGCCGGGAGCACACACAGCTTTGGGCAGCCTTGCCTTCAAGAACTCTCTCTCTCTCTCTCTTTTTTTTTTTTTTTTAATTTTTTATTTGAGAGAGAGCACAAACGGGGAGTGGCAGGAAGAGGGAGAAACAGCCTCCTCACTGAGCAAGGAGTCTGATGCAGGGCTCTGTCCCAGGCCCCTGAGATCATGACCTGAGCCAAAGGCAGATGCTTAAACCAAATGAGCCACCCAGGCGCCCCGCCTTCAAGACTTCTATAACCAACTTGCAGGAGAAAACCTGCTCAAGGGTACTAAGTGATCAGTGCCTCCATCCTTGGCTCTTACAATCTCTCTTTTGTTGAAGTTACCTTCCTTCAGCAAGTGTTAACAAGTGTTTTCCTGGGCATCAGGCCCTGTAGGAGCTCCCCACCATCCAGCCCTACATCTCTTTCCAGCCTCACCATCCTCCCTATCCTTCACACACCTTGCCCTCTGACCAGGCCAGACTCTTGAAAAGCCTCGGCCTCTTCACATCTCTGGAGCTCTCCTTGCACTGCTCCTCCACCCAGGAGTGCCCTTCTCACTTCCCCCAGACTGAATACCTACTTATCCTTCAAGGCCCAGCTCAGTCCCCAGACTCAGTCATTTCTGTTGGTTTCCCCGAATCCCACCATCTCCAGTTCAGGGCAGCTCCTGTCAGGTGCTTGAGTCCTGGAGGTAGATGTCCCCTACCCAACAGTCAGCATCACAAGGACTCACCTGAGTTGGAGACTTGCCACACCTTTTGGGGCAGCTCAATTAGAAAGCCTTGCCTTAATGAAGCCCAAGTCCTCCTCCATGAGGTTGCACCCCTGGGCCTAGCTCAGCTAGTGGCACCACTTAATTACTTCCCCCTTTCTAGTCCCCCAGCATGGGACTCAGGGCACTATTCAGCTCTGATTTCCCTCCAGGTTCCGCTTAAGCTCAGCTCTCCTAGCTCACTGGCTCCTGCTTTTAAGTCTCTGCTGATTTCTGTTTTCCCTGATTTCCATGCCCCAGGACTTGATCCTCGGCCCTCTGTCTACATTCATTCTGTCAGTGATCACCTCCAGACTCATGGTTTTAAATTTTACACAAGCACCGACAACTCACACTTTATATCTCCTGCCCAAACTGCTCCTCCAGACTTTGGACTCATTCACCCAACAGCCTGGCTGACAGGCCTACCATTAAGGGGATTAAGTCTATTTAGTTATCTCAAAGGAACACACCCCAAACCAAACTCCCCATGAGCCATCCTCCAAAACCTATCTCAGCCTTCCTCCTGTCTGTAAATGGCAACTCTGTCCTCCCAGTTGTTCAGGCCAAAAGCCTGTAAGTCACCCTCGACTCCTTTCATTTCCTCATAGCCACATTCACTCCGTTCCACAATCATTAGGTCTTGCCTTCAACACACATCCAGAACGTGACGCCTTTCTCATTACTGTCACTGCATTCTACGCACCACCCTCCACCACTTAGAGTACTGGTCTCCCTTTAGGGTGACCAGCCATCCCACTTGGCCTGGAACTGAGGAGGTTTCCAGGACATAGGATTTTTCGACGCTAAAACCAGGGAAGTCAGGTAAACTAGGACAAATTGGTCACCTTTGGGAGAGCTTCTATCCTTGCCCCCACCTCCTGCCACATTCTTTATTTTGCCAGCAGCCAGAATGATCCTTTAAAAAAGTAGATTAAGGGACGCCTGGGTGGCTCAGTTGGTTAAGTGGCTGCCTTCGGCTCAGGTCATGATCCCAGCGACCTGGGATCGAGTCCCACATTGGGCTCCTTGCTCGGCAGGGAGCCTGCTTCTCCCTCTGCCTCTGCCTGCCACTCTGTCTGCCTGTGCTCTATCTCTCTCTTTCTCTAACAAATAAATAAAATCTTTAAAAAAAATAAAATAAAAATAAAAAAGTAGATTAAAAAAAATAAAAGTAGAGCATGTTACTTCTCTGCTCAAAGCCTACAGTGACTTTCCATCTTACTTAGAATAAAAACCAAACTCCTTAACCAAGGTCTACAGGCCCCAGAGTGCTCTAACTACCCCTCCCCATACCTCTTCACCTAAGAACCTCCTTGCTATCCCACAAGCAGGACAAGCATGCTCCTGCATCAAGGCCTTTGCACTTGCTGTGTCCTCAGTCTGGAAGGCCCTTCTACCAGATAGCCAGACAGATGATTCCCTCATTTCCATCTGCATTCTGCTCAAGCATCCCCTTATCTCTATCTCTCTTAACCTTTGTTTTCCTACATAGCTTATATCATCACCTAACCTTACAACGGACCACGGAACAACATGGGGATTAGGGTTGAAAATCCATGTGCAACTTTTGACTTCCCCAAACTTAACTAATAGCCTACTTTTGACCAGAAACCTTACCAATAACACAAGCTGTTGATTAACACCTATTTTGTATGTGTATTATAGAATATACTGTACTCTTTTTTTTTAGATTTATTTTGAGAGAGCCCATGCACACAAGCTGGAGGAGAGGCAGAGTGCAAGAGACTCGGACTCCATGCTGAGCATGGGGCAGTGGAGGGGGTGCTGAGATCATGGCCTGAGCCAAAATCAAGAGTCGGATGCTCAACAGACAGAGCCACCCAGGTGCCCCCATATGTCATATTCTTACAATAAAATAAATATTCTTACAAATGAAGTAAGCTAGAGAAAAGAAAAAGGTTAAGGAAATCATAAGAGAAAACACATTTACAGTGTTGTAAAAAAAATCCACGTGTAAATGGACCCCTGCGATTGAAACCGGTGCTGTTCAAGGGTCAGCTGTTTCGTTTTTTGTCTTTCATCCTACTAGAATGTAAGATCCATGAATTAGTAGTAATCAAGGAAATAAATACCTAATCATAACTACTATGTCATAACGACTACGAAGAAAATAAAATGAGGTAATGAAATAAAGAATATAAAGGGACAGTATGCATCAAGAAAACTCCCTTTGAGGTGCCAACCTATGAACTGAGCCATAAATGATGAGGCCGCCACATGCAGATCCAAGCATAGAGATCATCAGCCAGTGCAAGGGTCCTGAGGTAGGTCTAGGTCAGCACTCTCGAAGGACTTACTAATCTCAAGTCTACCACACTACTTCTAGCACAGGCCAGGGCCTAGGGCCAATCTCCATGAGTGCAGGCTGGACTGATTAGAGTCAGAAGGCTCTGTCCCTGCCCCATAGGAGTCCACCATTCACGAGGGATTTCTACCAGATAAGACCCAGACAAGAGGGACTTCCCAAAAGGCAAACTGATCATGCCATTGTAGTGGGCTTGCTCCAGGCCTGGCCCTGTCCTGGGAGAAAGTGAGATGAAGAAATGTTGATGTCACTGTGTCTGACCCCAGGAACTCCCACTTGGTTCAAGGGGATGAAGAAGATGGTGGTATTGGGTCAACAGAGAGGGGGGAAAAATGAGCATTACAAGGATCAAAAACAGCCCGAATCAATACTTGTTAGAGACAGACCCAGGTGTCTCTTTGGAGAGGTTTGGCTCAAGTTCAAGGTGGGTGTCAAGAGGCAGAGGAAGACAAGGCTTTGGAGGCAACTGGCATCTTGCAAAGAGTTCAGTTCTTGGGTAGAACTTGGTCTCTTAATGACTCTCAGCCTCAGTTTCTGCATCTGTAAAAAACAGAAAAGGCCTGCCTCACAGGATACGAAGCAGATGGTGTCCTGCACAAAGAAACGCCCAGGATACAGAAGCTGTTACTGTGATTAGAGCTGAGGAAAGGAGCTTGGATGCTGAAGGACAGAACTACTGCAGGCGAGCGCCAAGAGAATCTGAAAGGCAGCAGATTTGAGCGGCTTTCAAGAGGAGACGGAGCGCAGAGGCTGCTGGATCCGAGCAGGAGGGCGTGGACCCCGGCAGGCTTGGGGCGGGGGAGGGGAGGAGACAAGCGGTGGCAGCGCGAGCGGCCCGCGGAGAGGGTGGCGGAGCCGCGAGCCCCCTCCTCCCTGCCCCGGGGGGCCCGGAACCTTGCGCGCACGGAACCTCGGTGCCGGAGCGGGGCCGCGGCGGACCCGGAGCGCGATGGAGCAGGCGCGCTGGCCGCTGGTTGAGGCCGACACGCCGGGGGAGGAGGAGGAGGAGGAGGCGGGGGCGGACATGGCTGCCGTGGCGGCGGCAGGTGGTACGGGCCCAGCCGTGTTGCAGGTGGCTGGTCTGTACCGAGGGCTGTGCGCCGTGCGCACCCGCGCCCTAGGCCTGGGTCTCGTGTCCCCCGCGCAGCTTCGTGTGTTCCCAGTGCGCCGCGGCTCGGGCGGGCCAGCGGGGGGCGCCGACGGCAGCGGGGTCGGAGCCGAGCTCGAAGCCAACCCCTTCTACGACCGCTACCGAGACAAGATCCAGCAGCTGCGCAGGTGCGGACCCCGGCCGGCCGGCGGCGGGCAGGGAGGGGCGGCGCGCGACCCGCGTTTCTGGTGGACCCCACGCCTTCAGTGCTTAGAACAGCCTTGCGAAGCAGGCCGGGTTACTGTCCGCACTCTCTGGGTGATGTGTCTGTTTGTGGGCTCAGAGAAGCAGGATGACTTGCTAACATCACATAGCTAGTCCCAGAAATGAGAGTCTCCGCAAAGTCCTGGCTCTTCCCCGAGTTGTCTGTGCTCTAGTTCTCAAAACGCTGAGGTGGAGTCCTGTGTCAGCCTTAATGAGGTAGACAATTCCAAGAGACCTGCCCTGATTATAGAAATGGGAACATAGAGCCTTCCAGAGAAGGGACTTGACTTGCTCAAGGTCACATATTGAGTCACTGAGGCCTGGCCTAGAGCTCGGGTTCCTAGGCTTTTTAGCTACAGCCCTGACTACAAGGAAAGGAGACTGGGGGAGAAAGCAAGGCATCAAAGACTAATGGAGTCACAGATCATCCATTGAACCCTCTCATAGAGAGGGAGAAACAGAATCCGCAGCAAAGACCTGCCAGAGGCCACACAATTGCTTGGGATTCATCTGATCTGGAATCCAGAGTTTCTAACACTACCCCTCAGCTTCCAGATGAAAGGACTTGGAGATCAAGAGGCTTGAGGTGGGTGCAAGGGGACCAAGAGAGGGTCTGAAGAGATAAAAGTGGAAAGAGGTGAAGGAAATGAAAGGTGAAAATTAGAGCGGCTTTGAAGAGGATCTGGCAGGATAGGCAGGCAGTTGTCTTAGAAAAGAAACCAAAAACTGCATACTGTAACTTCCTTGAGTTCTGTCTCATCTCTACTTCCATGGCCTGAATGTACTTCTCCATCATCTTATGGACTCTTGCAGTCATCCTCTAGCCAGTCTTCCCCACTTCCACCCCAGTCTGTCCCACTGCTGCTGTGGTGACCTTCCTCCCTTTTTGAAAAAACTGACAGAATAAAGGAATGAATATTTTTGCCCTCTTTCCAGCAACATTCAAATATACTCAAGGATTTCTCTTCTTTATTTTTTTTAAAGATTTTATTTATTTATTTGACAGAGAGATAGAGATCACAAGTAGGCAGAGGGAGATGGGGAAGCAGGCTTCCCGCGGAGCAGAGAGCCTGATGTGGGGCTCGAGCTCAGAACCCTGAGATCATAACCTGATCCAAAGGCAGAGGCTCAACCCACTGAGCCACCCAGGCGCCCCAAGGATTTCTCTTCTTTAAAACCTTTTGTTGACCTCCATTCCCCTCCAGCCTTTTCTCATTGATCCCTTTCACAGGTAACATCTTAGGAGAGTTGTCTGCTCATACTCTGAATACTTCACAGTTCCCATTCATTGCTACTCATGAACCAATGAATGGCTGGTTTTATTCTCCTTCCCCACCAGATCATTCCCATCAATATTTACATACACTGCTGTCTCAAAGACACTGCTGTCACCCTCAGTGACTCTAGGTAATGTCCATATTCCTTAGTGTTCTGTACAAGGTTTTCATGCTGTAGCATCTGTCAGTCTCTCTACATTCACTAAAATGTGGCTGGGACCTTGGAGCACCAGCCACAAGTTTGGTGTGAGTCAATAGCAGGACAAGGCTGTATGCCTTCTTCACCCCTTCAGGCCGGTATCTGGATTTTTGCATCACACTTTGCATTGGTGAGTTGGAAATATTTGATCTAGCTGCAGGCCCACTATATCTAGAGTGTGGACAAATTGGAGGGTGTCCAAAGAGGAGGTTTATAGTGAGTAAATACTCAAAAATCACATGTATGAAGAAGGGCCAAAAGAACTAAGGAAATTTAACTTACAGAAAACTTTGAGGGGTGTCATAATAGCAATTTCCAAGTACTCAGATAAAAGGGATTAGACATTTTTTCTTGTTCTTGAATGTGAAAGATATAGATGAATAGATTTAAGCTCAGAACATTTTAATAATAAAAGATGTCCAAGGTGGGAATGCACAGACTCCAGTGCCTAGGCCACCCCTCACTATTTACTCACCATGGCAGGCCCAGGTTTGACTGTGGATGCTTGCAGCACTAACCCTGGTCCTGGCATCTGCAACCCCAGCAGGTGCCACACCCCACAGGACAGGACCCCTGGAGTGACTCTGCACTGAGTTGCTGGCCTGCTGTAGAGGGAAGGAAGAAGATCTGCCCATGTAATGACACGAGGGGCATGGTGTTTAATGTCACTTCTGGAACTGGTTTTTATGAAAGAGGGGCCCTGTACAATGCCTTGACCAGGAATCACTCCACCAGAGAAGTGATCAGGATGTCCTTGGATCCTGCAGACGGTACCTCTGACACTACAGGTCTCATGGCCCAAGAGCTGTAATCCCTGTGTGATGTGTTCACCAAAGTGTACAGTGCCAAATATCGCATCGTTGGCTACACAGCCTGAAGAATTTTTAACAAGGATGGCAGCCCCAACCTGGACTTCGGGCCGGAAGACCAGCTTCGTTTTGACATAAAGGACAGGTTCAGATGTTTCATCTGCAGGAGCCAGTTCTTTGGAGAGAGAGTCAGGGAGAAACTCAGGTGCTAAATCTTTTCCTACAAAATGCCTCTAAATTACCTGCATCTGAATAAACATGTTTAACCTTTGCGTGGGCTGAAGATGTCCAGAGCTAGATGTGTTCATGTAAAAGCTTGACACCCGCTAGGTTATTGGATTTCTGCCTGAGTAGGATGACCAAGAGAGATGATTTCAGAGTCCCCTTCCCGTCTGGAGGATTTGAATTCCAAGTACCCAGAGTATTAGTACCTGAGGGACCAAGGTTTACATCTTCTAAGAAATAACCTGCAGGAGAAAAATGCTACACAGGCCCCTTGAAGGTTAACAGTAGTTAAATAACTGAATTTATTTTAACACTGTTTTGATTTATAGGCAAATCCTTCAGCCTTTGAATGTTTGTGTCCTCTCTCTCTGCAAGTGCAACATGATACTTTGTTATTTCTAAATTCAAAAAGACCCAAGCGTTTTCACTCTCGGTTTGCCTTTAATCAGATCTGACCCGGCTGCTTTTGAATCCCGACTAGAAAAGCGCATTGAGTTTCGGAAGCAGCCAGTGGGGCACTCCAGGCAAGGTGACTTTATCAAATGTGTAGAACAGAAGGTAAGACCTGCCCCTCTTTGTGCTATTGGCTCCCAGTGTGCTACACCCCCATCCCCAACCCTATCCTGGGAGTGGGCTCACTGATGGGTCCGCTAGATGAACTGAATGTAGCCTCTCTCTACACTGCTCAGTCTCCAACCATAAATGGTATCCTCCTCTTTCTAGCAAAGTACTGTGATCATGGTAGAGATACAGAGGGATGAAAATGACAGCCCATGCTCCTGGCGGGTGTGGTAGAATGGTTAAGGCAAAGCACACATGGCAGTGGGCGCTAGAGCTCCAGACAAAAAAGTGCTTAATAGCTGCTTGCCCTAAACAAGAATCAAAGCCAGGGGAAAGCATGTTGAAATCTAATACAGTGCTTTTCAAACGAAGTGATCTGCAGTAAGAAATATATTTTACACTGCAGTTCAGTATATACATGTGTACGATTATAACTGAAGCAGAGTTTTTACAAAGCAATGTTATTTTTACTACATGCAGTGCACTTCTTTTTTCTAAAAAAAAAAAAACTTTGGCCAGAACCCAGGAAGTTGATTTCACAACCTGTGATTTGAAAAGTACTAACCTAGGGTGGTACACAGAACAAATTGGAGTGAGAAAGGCTGAAACCAGGAAGGATATGCAATAATCCAGGTGTGGGCTGTTTGGGCCTGAAATAACGTACAGTGGAAAATTGGGATTCTGCATTGTGTTTTAGAATGAAAGATGTTTAATTTAATTTGGATAGTAACTTTTTTGCCTTGAGTATTCTAAATTTTAAGAGAACCCACTCAGTCTTTTAATTACTTGTTGAGTTCATGAAAACAAAAGCAAGTCACTGGGTTATTCTTTATAAGGTTGGGAAGCAAATTCAACCTCCTATCACAAACATAGTTTACAACTTTATGTGAATAAACAAGTCTCTATTACAAATATTTTAAGAAATGTAATTTCCTATGATAAACATTTATAGTGCCAATGTTACAAATCAGTAGCTCTTGGAAATATTACTGTATTATAAACTTTGAATATGACATGGGAAAGCTCTTTGCCCCCTTTTGTAAACAGGCATAGAAATTCAGTTTCATGATGACAAGATGCAAATGTAAGTCAAGATTTACCTTAAATTATGGCAACTCTTGGGTAAATAATGACTTACTGCCTTTCTTATTTAGCTAGATAAAGGGGGCTAATGACTCCATTCACAAAGCCTTTCTTTGCTCTGAGTCATTGGCTCCCTACCACATGAGACCCAACATTCCCCCCGAACCTGACACAAGGCTTGATGCCGGTACCAAAAGATCATGAACTGAGCCAAAGTCAGATGCTTAACAAACTGAGCCATCCAGACACCTCAAAAACTTTTTTAAAAATATTTATTTATTTCCTTGAGAGAAGAGAGTGTGCATGCTTGAGCACAGGTGAGAATGGAAGGAAGGGCAGAAAGAGAATCTTTAAGCAGGGAGCCCTGATGTAGGGTTCATGCATGGCTCGATCTCATGACCCATAGGCCATGACCTGAGCTGAAACCAAGAGTTAGATGCTTAACCAACTGAGCCACCCAGAGGTACCAAGGAAAGAACTTTTAAATAAAATACTTATTTGGTAGATGATACGAGTGAAATTTCTACAATGAATGAGTAATATAAATGAAATTTCTTTTATGAGTGAACTTTAGTATACAAATTCTTGAGCACAATTAGGCTGTGAAACCTGATGCAGTCATCATAGGCTCTCACCTGTGTGTGAAATCACCATGAATACATAAGCAGCAAATGCTGACTGGTATAGGGGTGTTGTGTTACTACTTTTCAAAACTCCCAAACTGTGAGCGGTGTTATCAGTGATCCTCATGAGATTTCACAATATGCAACCTTTTAAGTTATATAGTAGTTGTGTTTCTAAAAAACTCAGTGTTTATTAAAGCCATGTTAAAAAAAAAAAAAAAAAAGAAAGGAAAAGGAAAACAGAGATTAGAGTCTAGACCCAGGTAATTATATAAAGGTTTTTCACTTATGAGGACATCTGGCTAGACACTGAAAAGTTGTGCAGAGTGAGGGAAAATTCTTCACTATGTGGAATTCCTTTACAAGATTGCAGCTCCTGGCACTGCTTACCTGCTCACAAATACAAATGTACTCATCCAGTGAACTATTGTGATAACAGAAAAGTTGTCCACATGGATTTCCAAAGCATCTACATGGAAGTAGTAAAGTACCCATTTAAATGTTTTATTAAGGGATGCTGGGTAGCTAGATGGTTAAAGCGTCTGAGACACTTTTGGCTCAGGTCATAATCCCAGAGTCCCAGGATTGAGCCCCAAGTCATGCTTCCTGCTCGGTGGAGAGTCTGCTTCTCCCTCTCCCTCTGGCACTCCCCCTGCTTGTGCACTCTCTAATAAATAAATAAAATTTTAAAAAAGATAAATGCTTTATTAAGTGATCTTGAGGCTTTTGGCACATACCTTCAACTATAATTTTAATTACCATATTTCATTGGTTCTAAAACCCACATTTTAAAAAATATTTTATTTATTTGCCAGAGAGAGAGAGTACACACAAGCAGGCAGAGAGGCAGGCAGAGGCAGCAAGAGAAGCAGGCTCCCCACTGAGCAAGGAGCCCGATGCGGGACTCGATCCCAGGATCCTGGGATCATGACCTGAGCCGATGGCAGCGGTTTAACCAACTGAGCCACCCAGGCATCCCCACATTTTTTTTTTTTTTTTTTTGCATTTTAACATCTCCAGAATTGTCTTAAAATTGAGGTGATAGGAAAGTATTGTGTTATTTAATTGGCATCATTTTCTGATACATAAAATAATGGTTTCTCTTAAGTGATGTCTTAATTTAAAATAAAATGCAATAAGCTTATACTTGGAGCTTATATTTGTTATTTCTGTAAGTACAAATGGAAATAAAGAATGGATTGGAGGGACACTGGGGGAAAAGAATATACTGGGCTTCGTGATTAAAAGGCGAAGGCACCTGTGCATATGGAGGGTTTCATTTGTTTTGTTTTCACAAAGTACCTGAAGGTGAGTGGTATGAAAATGAAATCAATTCTCTTTTTCTGGAAGGTTTATGAGTGAAGGACAGACTACATTAGGATGCTGCCACTATATAGGGATATGACCAAAAAGACAATGGTATATCCAACAGATTTTTCTACACCAGACTTTTGCCTAATTTGTTGGTACTGGTTCTATGGGCGTCGATTATTAAAGGTTTGGATTCCTTGAGGCACAGAGTAACAAAAGACAGGATTTTATGCAGACAGTGTTTCTCGGCCTGGGAATCCCAGGTGTAGATTGTACTCCTGAAAGGCTTGGACTTGAACTGAGAAATTGAGTGAAAGACTTAGAACAACACATCCCTGTTATCAGCAATCTCATAATAGGATTTCCTGGCCGGCAGAGGCCTTTACCAGAGATAGTGGATTAGGAGAAGAAACAATCACTAATTTAATAGAGGGATATTAAGAGTGAGTGCTGGAAAGACTAGTCTGGTGAAGATGCCTGCCATCAGAAGTGTGTCACAGGTGAGAAGCAGCTTTTGAAAATACGGTTTTCCATTGCTCACCTCTTTGTGGCTTACCGTGGAGCAAATCAGAGAGCATAGCACAGGAAACCCAAGCAGGCCTCATTCTGGGAAGGAGTCCCTCATCTGTAGTAGCAGGTACAGAATGGACTCCACATACTGGAAGATGGTAGTTACTAACATCTTTTCTCATCTCTCTATCTCAAAAGCTTAGTCATAGAAAAGTTGTCTCACAAACGATAACTCATAGATAACTGTACACAGTGTGTACAGTTACTGTCTAGAATGGAGAAAAATGAGTTTTTAAGTGTCAGATTACTAAATGAGATTGTGCACCTCACCCAGCATGGTGGTCTTTTTCTTATGAGTAAGGTGTACAGATAAATATCCTGTCTCTTCATGTATTTCAGACAGACGCCCTGGGGAAACAGCCTGTGAGCAGAGGATTCACTAAGGACAAGGTAGGTTTCTAAAGATCTAAGTCTGAAGTCATATGGAATATCTAAAACAAGAGGCTGCAGATTTGAACACACTACTGTGGTTCAGTGATTTTGTGATTTTTTTCCAACTGTGGAGATGAAAAATATTTCTATGACTTTTTAATGTCCTTGATATAATCTCTGGCAGAGTGTGCGTCCTGGGGGTACTAGAGGAAATATGAAGGAAATTCTAGTGATATGCTTTCTTTCTATAGGAAGTAGTTTTTAAAAATAAAAGTATGTTTACTCATTTAATTTCCAAATAAGGAGCCACCCCAGTAGAATAGCAGTTAAAGGTAACAACCAGATTTTCTCTTCTTACCAGCTGCAAAATGCTGCAGTGCTCATCAGTGAGGGTAAAGCATTTAGAAAATACTTATATATACTCCCCAGGAATAGGACTGTGAAAACCTGCCTGGGCTTAGGGGTTCACTTCTCTGAGCATGCAGGTTTTCTTATACACATTCTGTACTTACTGAAGATCGGCTCCACTGTCCCGACCTATCGCCTCCAACAAGGCTTAACAGGTAGCTAAACTGTTTTATTCTTTTAATTGTGGTTGTTAATTGCCTTTTGTTTTCTCATTCAGACTCTCAGTTCAATCTTTAACATTGAGATGGTGAAAGACAAAACTGCAGAAGAAATAAGACAGGTAATGAATGAAAATGGGCTGGCATACTTTATGAAAATGTGTGCTCTCTAAGCCAAATCTGAAAGGAGAAAGGAGCATATATTTCTTGACACCTCTTTCTAGCCAAAATGAAAGGTGGTCATAGAAGGCAAAAGTGATCAATTACGTGAAACAAAACGGCAGAAGAAAACTTCCTTTCTTGATTTTACTCCTGCATGTCTAATCAACTCACATTACTCCCTTCTGTTTCATTACTGTTGCCCACATCTTCTTTTTTTTTTTTTTTTTAAGATTTTATTTATTATTTGATAGAGAGAGACACAGTGAGAGAGGGAACATAGGCAGGGGGAGTGAGAGAGGGAGAAGCAGGCTTCCCGCTGAGCAGAGAGCCTGATGCGGAGCTCAATCCCAGGATCCTGGGATCATAACCTGAGCCAAAGGTAGACGCTTAATGAGTGAGCGAGCCACCAAGATGCCCTCCCACCCAGTTGCCCACATTTTATTTAAAATCGTCAGTACTGTGTTTTTGGCATACTGTACTACCTAAGTAGGTTTTCCTGCTCTTATTCCTCCCTGCTCCTCCACCTCTCATAGCCTTGCCAGTTGAATCTTCTTAAAGTTCTGCTTTCCTTATGAAAAAGCATAGTGTATTTGTTAAGAACACGGACTCTAGGGGGCCTGGGTGGCTCAGTCGGTTGAGCGTCTGCTGGTTCTCCCTCTCCAGCTCCCTCTGCTTGTGTCCTCTATGTGTGAAATAAATAAATTAAATCTTTAAAAAAACAAGAAACCACAGACTCAGAGACTCAAGAGCCAAGCCACTAGTTTTAAGTCCTAGCTCTGCCACTTACTACGTTAACGACTTTGATAAGTTATAACCCTAACACTAATCTATCTGATCCTTAGTTTTTCTCTCTATAAAGTGGAAATAATAATACTAATAGTAGTATTAATAGTACTTATCTCCGGGCACCTGGGTGGCTCAGTGGGTTAAGCCTCTGCCTTCAGCTCAGGTCATGATCTCAGGGTCCTGAGATTGAGTCCCAAGTCGGGCTCTCTGCTCGGCAGGGAGCCTGCTTCCTCCTCCTCTCTCTCTGCCTGCGTCTCTGCCTACTTGTGATCTCTCTCTGTCAAATAAAAAAATTATTAAAAAAAAAATAAAGAGAAGGACACCTGGGTGGCTCAGTGGGTTAAGCCTCTGCCTTCAGCTCCGGTCATGGTCTTAGGGTCCTGGGATCGAGCCCCGCATGGGCTCTCTGCTCAGTAGGGAGCCTGCTTCCCGCTCTCTCTGCCTGCCTCTCTACCTACTTGTGATCTCTCTCTCTCTCTGTCAAATAAATAAATAAGATCTTTAAAAAAAAAAAAATAAAGAGATTAAGTAGCTTAGGGTAGAGCTGAGACTGAAACCCATGTCTGTTTGACTCTGCATCCTATTCCCCTATGGGAAGTTGTGCCAATTGCCATGAGTTTCCTTTGGGTGCTGTATCATTTGTATCAGCAAAAGCATTATTGATTACCTACTAAATATCAGGTTGTATGCCAGACATGGAAATAAATGAGAGAATCCCCTACTCTCAAGGAGTTTTAGCCCAGTAGAAGGACAGATACAGAAACAGAAAAGAACAGAACAGGGTTCTAACATGTGTTAACAGAGGCTTATGCAAAGTCTCTAGGAGACCTCAAACTGTGTCTTTGGGAAGAGATGCCAATAGAAAGCAGACACCAACCATGTTTTTTAGGGGAGAGCGAGAGAAGCCAGGTCCAGGAGGCTTGATCATGTGATGAATATCATGCAGACCTATAATTTTAAACATAAATTTGTGTTTGTTAAAATAATTTTGAGGGGTGCCTGGGTGGCTCAGTGGGTTAGGCCTCTGCCTTCGGCTCGGGTCGTGGTCTCAGAGTCCTGGGATCGAGCCCCGCGTCGGGCTCTCTGCTCAGCGGGGAGCCTGTCTCCCCCTCTCAACTCTGCCTGTATCTCTGCCTACTTGTGATCTCTCTCTGTGTGTCAAATAAATAAATAAAATCTTTAAAAAATAATAATAATAATAATTTTGAGTGGGCACCTGGGTGGCTCAGTGCGTTAAAGCCTCTGCCTTCGGCTCAGGTCATGATCCCAGGGTCCTGGGATCGAGCCCCACATCGGGCTCTGTGCTCGGCAGGGAGCCTGCTTTCCCCTCTCCCTCTCTGCCTGCCTCTCTGCCTACTTGTGATCTCTGTCTGTCAAATAAATAAGTAAAATCTTTAAAAATATAATAATAATTTTGAGTAACCAAGGTCAGTTAGGAAACATCTGTCTGTCTATAAATTTCACTGTTGATTCATGAACTGTCTACTAATATAGATTAAATAAAAATAGCAGGATATGCTGTCCTTAAAATGAAAAGACTGTGTCTGACATTTAAAAAAAAGGAGGGGGGGAAGCAACCTTAGGCTGCACTGATAGTGGTTTGCCCAGGTCCTTCGAGGTAATAGTCCTTCTGTACCCTGTGTTAGTTAGATTATACTTTGATTAGTATCTTTAGTTAGGGGCCCCCCCTCTATTCTTATTGAAAATGATGGCAAAGCAGAGCATCTCTAAAGGAGGATGGCGCTGTTCTTCAAAAGCTCACTCGGGTGTCGCCTTGGCTGTGGTACCTTCCCCGACTTCTGTGCCTGTGGTGCCTTCCCCGACTTCTGTGCCTTTGCTAATGCTGTCATTCTTTAGATGTGTGTCTTCTACCTGTTTATCTTCCTAGCTTCCTTGTTCACGAGGCTAACTCCTGATCGTTCCTGAGGATACAGTTCAAGTGTCCCCTCCTCTGCCATTCATTCCCTAACTTGCGTTAAGTGTGTCTTTGTTGCCCTCAGAGCACCTTGGCTGTGGTTTGCATTGTAATGCTCTTGTGCTAAGCACAAGTGCACTAGTCCTCACAGTAATCCTGTTAGGTTGATATTATTGCTGTTTTACTGGTGATTATGTTGTTTAGTGATTTTCAGTAATTTTCCCTAAGTAGCATGGCCAGCAAATGATTGGAGCTGGGATTTGCATCCAGATCTGCCTGACTCCAGACACTGGGTTCTGAATGATTGATGTCCTGGCTGTCTGAGAAGCCCACAGTGGGCTGGGGAATACGGGTTTTGGGGAGGAAAAGAGAAGATATGAGGAAAGAACATGTCAGTTGCATACAGGCACATCTTGAGAGAAATGTTTAACAAGGTCATGGAATCCATTTGACAGGAATTTATTATTAAGAGTTACAGTTTAATCATCTAGAACAGTAGATGGTATTGAATCTTTTTTGTAATCATGTACTAGTAATAAAAGCATTACATTGGGGTTTTTTCCTTGTTATCAAATAGCATGTTATTCTGAGCAATGAAAGCTGTCACTGTTTCTTGGCACAGGTTGAAAAGATTACCTACATGTCACAGATACCCTCTCTTTTTTGTACAGATTTGGCAGCAGTATTTTGCAGCAAAAGATACGGTCTATGCAGTTATTCCTGTAAGTAGTTTGGAGGGGAAAATGAAAATGTTATAGCATGAAGGTCAGGGCTCTAACCTTAGCAGGCAGTTGTCTTTACTTTTTCTATGTTTATTGCCTCTTGAGAACTTACATTTATAGCTCCAAGGGTTTTTATTATGCTCTAAGCACCAAAGATTGGAAGCTCCATATGGTATATTTATGGCTCTTGTTTTCCCTCTTTCTGGTTTAGAAATGTCTCTTTGACTCAAGTCTCTGACAAGGGAGCATGGTGTAAGTTCATGTTGCTGAGCAATTTCCAAATGTGTTTTACTTCTTTTTGGTGTTCTCCAACCATATTGTTGGAATTTCAGATAGGGCCTCTTGCATAGCCTTCTTCCCCTTTTGTCTATAAGTGACCTATTATTGAGCTAACTTTAAAGCCTCTTCCTAGGCTTTTTCTGGCATTTTCCCTTAGCAAGTGGCATTTTCTTTTTTTTTCCCTTCTTGAAATTGCTGTCGTTGAGATAGTCACTGGCCACTCTTGACCACTGGGATTTGTGACTGGGAAGGGGTGCTGCTAGCTTCTTCTAGTTAATGTCCTCACACTAACTTCTGCATAAGAAAGCATTTGCCATTCTGGGTTATCGGCTAGTTCTTTAATTGTTCTTCTTCCCTGAAGAGGAAGTCATTTAGGTTAAGTTTACATCAAGCATTGAGTTTACATGTATGAGTTTAAGATTAAGGAGAACTTAGAGACAGAAAAGTAAAGCCGGGTCTCATGGTTGCTCTGAGAGTACCGCTACCCCAGCTCTTAAACACACAGACCCTTGCTTTTGAAGAGTTCCGCGGCCAAAAGGATCTGCACTTTTTGTGATACTTTAGATCTGTAATATGACTCATAGCTTGAACAGGCCTTCTTGGCTCTCCCTTAGCCTCAGTGGCCTGAAGTCTCTGACAGAGTCTGGAGGCTTTGGAGTATCCACTTCTCGCATATAGTTCTGACATTGAGCAGCCTAACACACACCCGGTTTCCTCTCTGTTGTAAGAGGGGTTTGTAAATGATAGAATGTAAGAGAGATTTTTAGTTGTATTTTCATCCTAGAGTTAAGTCTTGGTGAACTTAAATGTGATTACATCCTCACATTTTCTTGGTTTTGAATTTCATTCTTTTCTAACCTACAGAAAGAGAAGTTTGACTTGATCTGGTCCCGGGCTCAGTCCTGTCCAACAGTAAGTTTCCAGTGACCAGATGAGGATTGCTGATCAGTGCTGCCAAACAAGGATGTTTTCTAACTGACCCCTTCATACTCCATCCTGTCTCATGTGGTATAGCGCTCTGTTTGTTTGACAAAGATGCTCACGTGTTGACTGGACTCCATAAGTGAGATTTGCAGCTGTAAGGAATCATGTGGGTTTGTCCCAGTAGGTGTCTCAGGCTCTTTAGCTCTCTGACACAGTGCAGCCCTTTCCGATTTGGATCTCTGTCAGTAAAAGTGAACATGGGAAGCAACACCTGAACATGGGAGGCAATTACTGCCAATGTCTTTTCCTTTTTGGCCATGCTATTCTGCCTGTGTGTACCTAAGGAATTATGATATTGTTGGAGTCATGAGCTACCAGAAGACCCAAGGGAAAAGGAATTGGTGAGGTGGACCAGCTGACTTGGTGTCAGTAATAATTTCTAGGATTTTCAGAAAGATTTTCCAAACATTGCTGAGAGAAATTAAAAAGCATCTAAGTAAATGGAGAGGTGGACTGTGATCGTGGATGGGATGATTCAATATTGTCATCGTTTCTCCCCAAGTTGATCTCTAGAGTAAATATCCCAGTCAAAATCCCAGTAGGCTTTTTTTTTTCTTTAAAGAAATTAATAGAGGTGCTTCGGTGGCTCAGTTGGTTAAGCAGCTGCCTTTGGCTCTGGTCATGATCCTAGAGTCCCAGGATCAAGTCCCGTATCAGGCTTCCTGCTCAGCAGAAAGTCTGCTTCTCCCTCTGCCCCTCTCCCCTCTCATGCTCTCTCTCAAATTAAAAAAAAAAAAACTTTAAAGAAATTGGTAAGCCATTTTTAAAAAATATACATTTGGATATCCAAAGGACCTAGATTAAAGAAACAGGTTTGTTTTTGGGTTTGGTGGGCAAGAACAAGAAACCAAGGTTTATTGAGTGATAGTGAAGCAAAGTTTATTGAGTGATAGTACAAAGCTTCCAAAGAGGTAGGGGACTCGAGGGAGTTGCCCCAAAATAATTTTGAAAAAAAAAAAAAACAAAACAAAAAACACAAAGTTAAAGGACTTACAGTTCATGATTTCAAGGCTTATTATAAAGCTACAGGGGTACCTGGGTGACTCAGTTGAGTGTCTACCTTTGGCTCAGGTCATGATCCTGGGGTCCTGGGATTGAGCCCAGGGTCTGGCTCTCTGCTCAGTGGGGAGTCTGATTCTCTTACTCCCTCCCCTCTGTGCTCTCTCTCAAATAAACAAAATCTTTAAAAATAATAAAGCTGCAATAATGAAGACAGTGTGATATTGGCATAAAGATAGACCTATGGGGCGCCTGGGTGGCTCAGTGGGTTAAGCCTCCACCTTGGACTCAGGTCATGATCTCCGGGTCCTGGGATCAAGCCCCGCAATGGGGGGGAGGGGTCTCTGCTCAGCAGGGAGCCTGCTTCCCCCTCTCTCTCTCTGCCTGCCTCTCTGCGTACTTGTGATCTCTGTCTGTCAAATAAATAAATAAAGTCTTAAAAATTTTTTTTAAAAAAGATGACCTATATAGATCAATAGAACAGAACAAAAAATCCAGAAATAGACCAACATGTGTGGTCAGTTATTTGTTAATAAAGGTGCCAAGGTAATTAAATGGGGAAAAGATAATCTCTCCAATTTGGATATCCATATGTAAAAAATGAACCTCTAATCTTACCTCACACTATATCCAAAAATTAAATCAGATCATAGATATAAATATAACTTCTAGGGCGCCTGGGTGGCTCAGTGGGTTAAAGCCGCTGCCTTCGGCTCAGGTCGTGATCCCGGGGTCCTGGGATCGAGCCCCACGTCGGGCTCTCTGCATGGCAGGGAGCCTGCTTCCTTCCTCTCTCTCTCTGCCTGCCTCTCTGCCTGCTTGTGATCTCTGTCAAATAAATAAATAAAATCTTTTAAAAAAAATAAATGTAACTTCTACAAAATATAATCTTAGGTTGAATGTTAGTGATCTCAGGCAAAGATTTCTTTTTTTTTTTTAAAGATTTTATTTATTTATTTGACAGAGATCACAGGTAGGCAGAGAAGCAGGCAGAGAGAGAGGAGGAAGCAGGCTCCCTGCTGAGCAGAGAGCCCGATGCGGGGCTCGATCCCAGAACTCTGGGATCATGACCTGAGCCAAAGGCAGAGGCTTTTACCCACTGAGGCACCCAGGCGCCCCTCAGGCAAAGATTTCTTAAGTATATCACAAAAAACACAAACTATAAACAAATCAAAATTAGTAAATTAGATTTCATCAAAATTAAAATATTCTATTTTAATTTTAAAATATTCTATTTTAATTTTAATTAATTTTAATATTCTTACATTCATAGCAGCATTAGTCACAATTGTCAAGTGATGGAAGAAACCCGAGTATCCACTGATAGATGAATAAACAAAATATGGTATATATACCCAATAGAATGTTTAGCCTTAAAAAAGAAGGAAGTTCTGACACATGCTACATAGATGAACCTTGAACGTGAATGTAGATGTGTTCATCTACACATAGATGAACCTTGAAGACATTATACTAAGTGAAAATAAGCCAGACACAAAAGGACAAATACTGTATGATTCTACTTACATATCTAGAATAGGTGTAGGTACCTAGAATAGTCAAACTCATGAGCAGAAAGTAGAATGATAAATAGAAAGAAAGAAAGAATGAGGGCTGCCAGGGAATGGGGGAAACGGGAATGAGGAGTTACTGTTTAATGGGTTGGAATTTCAGTTTGGGAAGATTAAAAGTTTTGGAGATGGATGATGGTGATGTTTGCCTAGCAACATGAATATACTTAATGCCACTGAATTGTACATTTAAGAATAGTTAAAATGATGGGGTGCCTGGGTGACTCAGTCATTGGGCAGCTGCCTTCAGCTCGGGTCATGATCCCAGGGTCCTGGGATCAAGCCCTGCATCGGGCTCCCTGCTCGGTGGGAAGCCTGCTTCTCCCTCTGCCCACTCCCCCTACTTGTGTTTCCTTTCTCACTGTCTCTCTCTCTCTGTCAAATAAATAAATCTTTAAAAAATAGTTAAAATGATAACTTTTAATGTTATTTTATTTATTTTTATATATTTTATGAATTTTATATATCATTATTTTATTTACCACAATAAATAAAAAATAAAATTTTCTACTTTGCAAAATACACTGTTATGAAAACGAAAAGACAACCCACAGACTGGGAGAAATATTTACAAGACACATATTGGCAAGTGACTTGTATCTAGAATATATTAAAAACTCTTAAAACTTAAGATAGGCAACCCAGTTAAAAAATGGGCAAAAGATTGAGACAATTTGCCAGTCAAGTGGAATGGCAGATAAGCACCTGAAAAGATTCTCAGTATTATTAGTCACAATGCAAATTACAAATTAAAACCACAGTGAGATACCACTAAAATGACTAGAACTAAAAAGACTGACCGTACCAAGTGTTGGTGAGGGTATGAAAGAACTGGAACTCTCATATACTGCTGATAGAATAATGTAAAACAGTATAGGCACCTTAGAAAACAGAATGACAGTTACTTTAAAAGTTAAGCATATACCTGCCATACTACCTAGTTATTCTACTCCCTAGATATTTCCCAAGAATTGAAAGTATATGTTCATATAACGCAAATGTTCATAACAGCTTTATTTGTAATAACCAAATACTAAAGATATCTATCACAGGTATATAAAGATATTGTAGGGGGAGAGGGATTGTGTATACATAGACCCAAAAAGTGGAATAATATTCAGCTATAAGAAGAATGAACTGTTGATACATGCAATATTATGGAAAGATCATGAACAATTTAAACTAAATGAGAGATATCATACCCAAAAGAAGTATAGATTCTTTGGTTCCATTTATAGAAACTTCTAGAAAATTCACTGTGACTAGGAGCAACAGAAATCAAATCAGTTATATGTTAGGTAGGCACTGAGGTTATATCATCTAAGAAAAATAAAGTAGATAAAATATCTAATATCATCTAAGAAAAATAAAATAGAATCTAGCCTGAGTGGTTGGCCATAAGGAGACAGCCCCACGACTAAGGCGTACTAGACTGATTATACTTTGTTTTGTCCTGACACCATTCTCTTCACCACTCATCCCCAATTCTAAACATTGTAGCATAAAACTAATCATTCTTTGTGTTTACAGCCATGTTCCAGTATCAGCCTCAGATGATAGAATAGGAAATGATTATAATTGGAACAAAAGTTAACTCGGCAGCATTAGAAAAATTAGAAATTGAAAAACTCAAGTGTTTATCAATAGAAGAATAGATAAGTTGTAGTAAATTTCTATAGTAGAATTCTATACAGCAATGAAAATTAATGAATTAGAGTTGTATTCATCAACATAGATGAATCTCTGAAGTGTAATGTGGAGTGAAAAAATCATGTTGCAAAATGGACATATAATTTGATAAGATTTAAGTTTTTAAACATGTGGTAGTTCTTGTATATAGATATGCTTATGTGTGTGTACATTTAAAGTATAAAAACCTGAAAGGTAATGACAGACACCAAATGCAGGATAAATGTTACTCTGGGTGAATGTTAGGATGGGTTACAGAGAAAGCTTCAGTTAGATCTCTAATGCTTTCTTTCTTAGGTGGGTTAGGAAGTTTATGAGTATTTGTTAAATTGTCACTTATGAATTTCATAATTTTAAAAAATGCTTAAAAACCAATAGTGAAAAAAATGGAGTAAGTGATACAGGCAGTTGGATATGGAACAAATGATTGTGTTTATTCATCTATCTTTCCCACAGTTTCTCTGTGCACTACCAAGAAGGGAAGGTTATGAGTTCTTTGTAGGACAATGGACAGGTACTGAACTCCACTTCACTGCACTTATAAATATTCAGGTAGGTGGCTTGTGCTCATCCCCTAGAAGAAAGAAGCTTACTCCTTTATGGGACCTTGAGCCCTTGCTGAGGCTTGAGGACACAGAGTATCTACTAACTCCCAGCAGTATTTCTTTGGTGTTGATGAATTGTTATACTTTGTATATTGGGCTAGCTTTCTAGGCTCTACTCGATACCTAGAAATTGGAAAAGACCCCAAAACATATTCTCTGACCATATTTGGTCTCCTGTCTCTTCCCCCTACCTCTATAACGTTTACTGCTTGTGCCTTGCTTAACGAACATGGGTGAGTTACGATGGTTATCTTTTTAACCCTAAGTTAGGCTCCATGTTTTACTTGTATTTTATTAACAGAGTCAGCACTTTTCGAGATGCTAGATGCATCATTTCCATTCCGCAGATGTTGTTTTGTTTACTTCCTTCCTTTCTTTTTTTCTTTGTTTTATTCTCAAATATTGGATTAAGTTCAATCCAAAGCATTTGAAGCTTTTCAAAAGGAAGTCAGTATTTTAAATCAGATCATAACTAGGATTGACATTTGGAGGCCACATTGCCAAAAAAAACAAGTATATGTTACAATGGCTTTGAAGGATGGAGTAAAGGAAATGCAAAATAGAATGAGTGTTTGCTCATGACTGTCTCCCATGTGATTGTATCCTAAAATTGTATTACATTTGTTTAAAAAAGGGGGGGGTTAGAAAAAAAAGGAAAAGGCAGAATGAGGGGGCAGTTTTTACTTGATTATTGGGTGAATTATAAAATAACATTGGGCACATCCTATAATAACCAACATTTGATGTACTTACTATGTGCCAGGTGTTTTATATATGTCATTTAATCCTCACAGATATCCCACGAAGATAGTCACTGTTATTATTGCTATTTATACAGAAGAGCATGGACTCAGAGAAGTTAGTCCCTAGTGTGGATTAGTGTGGTAATAGGTGGCAGAGCTGGATTTGACTGATTCCGTTCTGTGAACTGAACCCTTATGCCGCTATGGTAGAGACAATGCTAGGACTTAGAGACCTGTGAGACAAGGTCCCTGCCCTCCTGAAGCTCATGTAGATGACTATGGGAAGAAGATCCAGAAACGTAATTATGATCAAAATGATCAGTATAGGGGCGCCTGGGTAGCTCAGTTGGTTAAAGCCTCTGCCTTCGGCTCAGGTCATGATCTCAGGGTCCTGGGATCGAGCCCCACATCGGGCTCTCTGCTCAGGCTCTCATCAGGCTCTCTGCCCTCTCTCTCTGTCTGCCTCTCTGCCTACTTGTGCTCTCTCTCTCTCTGTCAAATAAATAAATAAAATCTTTGGAAAAAAATGATCAGTATATTTAAAGCCTATAGGGGAAAACTGAACAATGAGCTGAACCCTAGCAATAGTTAGCTAATAATTAGAAGGACTCTTGCTGAAATTTAGAGATGAAACCCAGAGATCTTTTTTTAACATATAGTTGTTTCCTCCTGTACTATATGAGGGCTTTAACTTTGAACCCCACCTCTCTTCCTAGTCTGGACTGAGGTCTGATAACCACTGCCCTGTCCATTCTTCATGAAATTATGATGTTCTCATTCTTCTTTTCCCCCCTGTCTCCCATCTAGATTATATTTTAAACCTGCACATTACAAATCTGGCCCATGTGCAGACTCTCCAGTTGTTTGCTACAGCTTAAAGGAGCTCAGTCTTCAGAGCCAGCCAAGGGGAGTAGATTTCAACTGTGAAATGCACTAGTCCATAAAAGTGGCAATTACACAGGCATAGTGCTTTCTTTAGAACTTGATTTGGTAGCTGCTTGTGCCATTTTGTTTTTAAATATATGGTCATGATGAAGGATTCACTGCCTACTGTAAACATTTTCTGGGAAAAAAGCCAAACCTTTTTCAATTGAAGACACAAATAACACTGTGCGAACTGTCAGTTTCACTGTGCCTTGGCAAGCCTGACCATCCCCCCACCTACCAGTCCTCTGACTCACTAGCCACCCAAAGGGCTGTTAAGGGCCTGAATTTCCTCTAGACTCTGTATTGCTCTGAAATTGCAGTTTTGTGTGGTGGTATCTTATTGAGCCTTGATAAGTGTTTCTCTTACAGACCCGAGGGGATGCTGCAGCCAGCCAGCTGGTTTTATATCACTACCCTGAACTCAAGGAAGAAAAGGGCATAGTGCTGATGACAGCAGAAATGGATCCCACATTTCTGGTAAGAATTAATTTTTACCTCTTTGGATTTACCTGGTGGCCCTGAAGGTATTATTCTGTCAAAGATCATGAGAGGTAAAATTCCAGAGGCCTACATGTACTTATTTCTTAACATTGACAATAATTTTGTCTTACACAAGCTCTTCCAAGTTGAAGTTAGTATACTCACTGACTCATTTATTCACAATTTTGAAATCCAAAAGCTCTGAAAACAAAGTTCTCATAATTCATTTGGTTACAAGACCTTATCTGACTTGAACTTATTTGGTAGCTAAATCTTCATTTAAACTGATAGAAGGTCACTTGTAGTCCTTATTAATCCCACCTGGTGTGGAATATTCATGCATTTTACTAAGGAAATATTAATGTGTTTGACCATAGGGAGTTAGATAATGCACCTGTTGCCTTTCTAGAATACAGTAATTCTGACTCCAAAACACATCTGGCCCTAGGGGTTTCAAGTAAGAGACTGTGGACACGCAAATGGTTTCTAAGTGTCAGGGTGAGTTCAAAGTCTAGAATAGTTCTCAATCTTTTCTCTTCCTCCACACTGTTCACATGTATTATATTCAGCATACATAATGATTTCCCTTCCTCCTTTTCCCATTCCCTGGGATAGAGCATTGACCATATGTCCATAGATAGTGATGCCCATTGTGTTTGTTTTCTCTGTATATCCAGGGTCAGGAGCAGTTTTATGGTTGTTATACAACTGGTTTGTCTAGTCCTTGCTCATTTCCGTTTCATTTGTCTGGCAGGATTTAAGTTCAGGATGTCAAAATAGTGAACACTATAGTGCCTCTTCTCCTTAAGATTCTTCAATACAATACCCACTTATTTGCCCTCTCTCTCTTACCAGCTACATACAGAGAAGGAAAAAGTGATGACACTCAGCTAGTATTTCACCATAGCAATAAGCCCCAAGCCTGGGACAGAATTAGAACCCTTCTTTCCATCATCACAACTCAGCTGGAAGTCACACAAAATCCTATCCAAAAGAATGGAGTTGCCATTTTTTAAAAACATGTTATTTGTTTGAGAGAGGGAGAGAGAGCACATAGCAAGGTAGAGACAGAGGGAGAAACAGGGACCCCCACCCTGCCCTGCTGAGCAGGAAACCCAATGTGAGGCTTGATCTCAGGACCCAGAGATCATGACCTGAGCCAAAGGCAGATGCTCAACCAGCTGAGCCACCCAGGCACCCCTGGAGTTGGCCATTGATTGAGGTAGTCAAGATTGAAGGAGCAACAGATTTGGGAGAGAGATCAGGAGCTCAATTTTGGGCATGTTAAATCTAAGATAACTATTAGATGCCCAAGTAGTAAGTAGTTAGACATACAAGCCTAGAGGTCAGGGGACAAGTCCAGGCTGGAGATAGAAATATGAGAGTTGTCGGCATAAAGATTGTTATTTAAAACCATGACACTAAATGAAATCACAAAGGAAGTAAATGAAGATAAAAAGAAAAGAGGTCTAAGAACTGAGCCTGGAGACATGAGGAAGCGTCTCCAAAGAAGATTAAAAAGGAATAGTGAGATAGGAGGAAAATTAAGATGGTAAAATGCCCGGAAAGCTAAGATAAAATGTTTCAAGGAATTAGGAGTACTCAACTGGCCAAGTCTCACTTGCTGGTAGGGCAAATGAGATGAAGACTGAGAACTGACCAGATGTCACAACATGGAAGTCATACCGAGCTTTTTAAGGACAGTTTCAGAGGAGTGATAGGCCAGAAGCATCATTGAAGTACATTTAAAAGAGGTTGGGAAGAAAAATTATAGAGTAAACATAAGTCTTCCGAGGATGTTTCTGTGAAAAGAAGGAGAAAGTAGGGGCACTAGCTGGAGAGGGAGAGTGGGGACAAGAATTTGTTTGTTTGTTTGTTTTTAAAGATTTTATTTATTTGACAGAGATCACAAGTAGGCAGAGAGGCAGGCGGGGCGGGGGGGAAGCAGGCTCCCTGCTGAGCAGAGAGCCCGATGCGGGGCTTGATCCCAGGATGACCTGAGCCGAAGGCAGAGGCTTAACCCACTGAGCCACCCAGGCGCCCCAAGAATGTGTTTTGTTTTAAATATGAGAGAAAGAACATTATATTTATATGCAGATGGAAAGATTCAGTGGAGAGGGAAATACTGATAATGCAGGAATAAGAGGAGAGAATTTTTGAAGTATTTTTGAGTGGTTAAGTCTCGAAATGAGGGATTGATCTTTGCCAGAAATACAATAGGAGAGAAGCCAAAATAAAAGGACACAAATATAGTTAAATGGAGAGAGGTGGTGGTATCTTATAGAAGTTCTCTCCAGATTGCTTAGTGAAAAGACAGACTTATCAGCAGAGAGTGAAGATGGAAGAATAGGTGTTGGATAATTGAGTGGAAAAGAAAGAGAAAGTGTGGAATTATTTTCTAGGACAGAATCAACAAACCACAGCCTGTGGGCCAAATCCAACCCATTATCTGTTTTTAGAAAGCCCATGAGTTAAAAATGTGTTCTACATCCTTAAATGGTTGGAGGGGGCATGGCGGAACTAAAGAAGAAGAATATTTCGTGGCATGTGAAGAGTTTGAAATTCAAATGTCAGTGCCTATAAATAAAGTTTTATTGGAACACAATTATGCTTATTATTCACATATTATCTATGGTTGCTTTAGGTCCACACCAGAGTTAAGCAACAGACTGTAGGGCCAGCAGAACCTAAAATATAAAATGGCTATCCCTTTACAGAAAGTGTCGACATATGGAATTAGAAAAATGGAAGAGAATGGTTGTGTGGGTACAGGCGTAGAGAGAGGGCTGAGATTTGTGTTTACCTGGGGTTATGGTTCAGCCAAGTGGTCTAATGAAGAAAGTAGGGAACAGAAAGTTAAAGGTGAGTGCAAAAGAACGATGATAATTATTGACCATGGAACGCAGGGTGAATAAAGAGGAAAGTAAAACATGAGGAAGGTTAGAGACCATAAGAATTTTGAGTCCTGGTGGAGTTGAAGGATTTTCGAAGTTGGGAGTGAGCTTAAAAGATAGGAAATAGCTGGGGTGCCTGGGTGGCTCAGTCGGTTAAGTGTCTGACTCTTGATCTCAGGGTCATGATCTCAGGGTCTTGAATTCAAGCCCTATAATTAATTCATTAGGAGATAGTAGTAGACTGAGTGTGGTTGTTTCATATTGAGATTTGGAGGGAATATAGTTACCAATAATGACAAGGTTTAAGATTTGCCCACAAGGGGACACTTGGGTGGCTCAGCAGGTTAAGCGGCTGCCTTCGGCTCAGGTCATGATCCCAGCGTCCTGGGATCGAGCCCCATATCTGGCTCCTTGCTCGGCAGGCAGCCTGCTTCTCCCTCTGCCTGCCTCTCTGTCTGCCTGTGCTCGCTCTCTCTCTCTAACAAATAAATAAAAATAAAATATTAAAAAAAAAAAAAAGATTTGCTCACAAGAAGGACAGGGGACACAGAGGCTTTAGTTTCTGGTCTTCAGCAAAGCCCAGCATCTAACTATGATGAAAGTGGACTCTTGAGGTGACAGGAGGCCCTTCTGTTCTGGCATTTTTACCACCTCACTCTGGTAGTCTTAAACTGCTGCACAGGCCTCATCAACATGAAAATTTGCTTCTTGCCCTTATAATACTGGACAACATAGCAAACAATGTACATTTGCCTCATAGAAATCAATTTGTGAGTTTCTTATGCAGTACAGAACTAGACATGTTAGAATTTATTGTAGGGGTATGCGATTCAGAGATGGGAAACGTAGAAATGTAATATATGATCCTTTGCTACTCATGCATGAATTTGCACTTTGGCATAGTACTTCCAAATACAGTAAAGCAAATGAATAGAAATATACAGAAACTAGAGGTTTCCTCTGCAGTAGTAACTTTAAGATTTTATTTATTTGACAGAGATCACAAGTAGGCAGAGAGGCAGGCAGAGGGGTGGGGGGAAGCAGGCTCCCTGCTGAGCAGAAAGCCCGATGCAGGGCTCCATCCCAAGACCCAGGCGCCCCTGAACTGATAACTTTAATGCTGAAATTTAGGAGAATATTTGAAAACCTTACTTGGTTCCACCTCTGTGTCAATAGATGATTTCATTAGAGTGCGGCCAGTGCTTGGATAGAGTGCTAGGATGCTCGTGCAGGGCTCTTCCCTGGCCCAGAAAGAGGAAAAAGAGAGGTCCTGGAGATGATACCCAGGCTGAATCTCAAACATGAGCAGGAGTCTAACCAGATAAAGAAAGGAGGGAGGGGAAGAGGGATGTTCCAGATAGAGGGAATCACATAAGTACATGTTAGGACACGTAAAATGACTTGAGGTATTACAAACAGTTTGTTCTCATTAATATATTAAAAAGAAGATATGGTGGGTTGTGTAGAGGTTTGGCTCTATCCTGAGGACATGAAAGTGTCATGAAAGGGTTTTGACTGGTAAAGAGTAGGACTTCAAAGCTATTAATCGTAATTATTTGCTTCCTAAATATTTTTTAGTTCTAACCTGGTCATTGTGATCATTTAGTTGCAGTAGTATGGGAAAGAAATAGTGAAGACCTGAAGTAGCATAGTAAAGATGATGGAGAGAGAATTACCACAGAAATACTAGGGGGGGTGCCTGGGTGGCTCAGTGGTTTAAAGCCTCTGCCTTCTGCTCTGGTCATGATCCCAAGGTTCTGGGATCAAGCTCCACATCAGGTTCTCTGCACAGCAGGAAGCCTGCTTCCCCTCTCTCTGCCTGCCTCTCTGCCTACGTGTGATCTCTGTCTGTCAAATAAATAAAATCTTTAAAAAAAAAATTAGGGAATAAAATGGGCAGGACTTGGTAAGGTGATGGGTATCTGTGAAGACTGAAAGAAAGGGAGGAATCAGGTTTTTTAGTATATCTCCTTTTTGACCAACATAGGAATTAAATGTTTATCTTCTCAGGTCCTAGAAAGGGAGGAGACTACTGCTTCATGTTGAGAACTAAGGCAGTGGGGAGGGGGCTTTCCATAATCCTCCATGAGAGACAAATACACATGTCTCCTTACCTACCATACTAGTGGTCTTTAAACTAGTCATCAGAACCCTTTATCCTAACAAAATCTTATTTTTTTAAAAGATTTTATTTATTTATTTGATAGAGACATACAGTGAGAGAGGGAATACAAGCAGGGGGGGAGTGCGGGATGGAGAAGCAGGCTTCCCACTGAGCAGGGAGGCTGATGCAGGGCTCGATCCCAGGACCCCGGGATCATGACCTGAGCCAAAGGCAGACACTTAACAACTGAGCCAGGTGCTCCCCAAATCTTATTTTTTTTTAAGAATTTATTTACTTGAGGGGTGCCTGGGTGGCTCAGTGGGTAATAGCCTCTGCCTTCGGCTCAGGTCATGATCCCAGGGTCCTGGGATCGAGCCCCGCATTGGGCTCTCTGCTCAGCGGGGAGCCTGCTTCGTCCTCTCTCTCTGCCTGCCTCTCTGCCAACTTGTGATCTCTGTCTGTCAAATAAATAAATAAAATCTTAAAAAAAAAAAAAAAAGAATTTATTTACTTGAGAGAGAGAGAGACCACAAGAGCAGCAGAGGTGGAGTGGGGTGGGGGGCGGGGGAGGGAAAGACTCTCAGCAGAGGGAAAGAGTCTGCTAATATGGGGCTCAATCTCTTGACCCTGAGATCATGACCTGAGCCAAAATCAAGAGTCAGATATTTAACCAACTGAGCCACCGGTACCCCCAAACAAGATCTTATGTGAAACCTCTGATACAACATCTAAAACGGGGGCGCCTGGCTGGCTCAATAGGTTAAATGTCTGCCTTTGGTTCAGGTCATGATCCAGAGTCCTGGAATCAAGCCCCGTGTCAGGCTCCCTGCTCAGTGGAAGAGCCTACTTCTGCCTCTCCATCTGCCCCATCTGCTCATGCTGTCTGTCTGTCTCTCTCTCAATTGCTCTCACTCTATCCCAGATAAATAAATAAATAACATAAAAAAAAACAAAACAGCTGAAACAGAGGTGAAGGGACCTGAGATCCCTCCACAGAGCCCCTAGAACTCTGTATTTTGAACAGCACTGTTCTAGAACGAATACAGCTGAAACTACCCCTACCTCCACTGGCCTGAACCTCAAATTAAATCAGTTATCAAGGACCCCTACAGTTCATGGGCCCGGAAAGTAGTGGTATCTGCCGCCAATTATGGCAGTGAGCTTGCTTTAGAAATGGTTTCCTCTTGAGGTATGTTTGAGTATAGGAAAGGTAAAATTGATAAAGTGGAGTTACCGACCTTGATCTGTCTTAATTATCTTGCCACACCATGAATGGGATCAGGAGGAAAGAGAGGGAGTACCAGTCTAGTAGTCCAGCAGTTTGCCACTCCCTAGCCGTATGACCTTGGGCCCATCCCCGAACCTCCTCTCCTTTGGTTTTCTGGCCTGTTAAATGAAGACTGGGTGATCTCCGAGGCCCCTTCTAGTTCTAAAATTCTATTAATTTGAAATAGCATTTTGGAAAAAGGCTTTTGATTAAAAATCCAGTCTCAGAGATTAGTCACTGCCAGTTAGAAATGAACTGAAAGCCCTGTGGGAGGGAGTGGAGGTAAAGGAGCCTTTGGTATTTATAAATCCGTTTTCATCATTCTGTAGCTAGACATAGCACACTTTTGATAGTTCTAGTGGAAATTTTCCAGTATTTTAGGGGGTTGAGCTTTAGCCATACAAACACAGTGATAATGAGTAAGTGCCTCTGACCAGCTGGGACTAGGGAAATATATGGGGAGCAAAAGTAATAGTAGTTTGACAACATTGTTTTGTAAGGTGTTAAGAGTAGACCCCACCTCTGTTACACAAAGTGCTCCATTTCTCTGCCACTGAGCTTTAGAGAAGGCAGACCCTTCTCTTCCCTGGAGCTTTGCTGATACAGTGGTAAGAAGTAGCTGCAGAGCAGATTACTGCTAAATTTAGTGGCTTAAGAAAAACAAAACAAAACAGAAACATTTATGACCTCCCAGTTTCTGTGGGTCAGGAATTCAGGAGCAGCAGAGCTGGGTGGCTCTGGTGTGGAGTCTCATGAAGTTGCTGCCAAGATGTTGGCTCAGGCCATAGTCCTCTGAAGAAGGTTGAGTTGACTGGGCTCAAGGATCCACTTCCAAGCCCACTTGCATGGCTGTTGGCAAGAAGTCTCATTCCCTTGTCACATCGGCTTCTTCGCAGGGCTGCTTGAACGTCCTCATGACTTTGGTAGCTGACTTTCCCCAGAGCAAGTAATTCAAGAGAGGTGGCAAAACATAAGCTACAGTGTCTTCTGTGACTTAGTAGCAGAAGTCATTCTCCCGCTTTCACCACGGGCTGTTTGGAAGAAGGAAGTCAGTAAGTACAGCCTACACTCAAGGAAAGGGAAACTGGGCTCCCTCAAAGAGAAGTGTCAGAATTTGTGGACAAATTGTAGAAGTGCACAGCTGGCTTTACCACTAGTTTTCCAACTGAGGTGGTTTCAGGAACAGGCTTTACTCAAGAGTATGCCTGGTTAGTTAACAACTTAGTACTGACTCATAAACTGGTTCTAGAAGCTAAATAACTATTGCTCTTCCCCATCCTCCCCCCGGAAGATATACTTAACAGTTATTAAGGAACTGGATGAAGAGGGAAATTTCAGACGCGTGTGTTACTTTATTCAGCAAACATTGACTAGATATGAGCATATGCAGGGATGGAAAGCAAGCATATACTTTCAGGGATTCATACTAGGAAAGATGGACAAAAGAGAAAAGGACAGATACAATAAGGTCTGATACATATGGTTGAGGTCAACATGGGGTAATTTGGGTGCGTAGACAAGGGGCACTACCAAGACTTGGATGTCGGGGAGTCAGAGAAGCTTTCTGGAAACAGTGACTCTTAGGTAAGGCCCTCTACTTGCCACAGGACTCAGACACAGAGGTTTATGGCCCTGGGTAGGGAACAACCTCACTGTTCTTTTTACCTTACAGAATGTTGCTGAGGCACAGTGCATTGCCAACCAAGTTCAGCTCTTCTATGCCACCGACCGGAAGGAGACCTACGGGTTAGTGGAGACCTTTAACTTCAGACCAAATGAGTTCAAGTACATGTCTGTCATTGCTGAATTGGAGCAAAGTGGACTTGGAGCAGAACTGAAAAGTGCCCAGAACCAGGATAAGACTTAGAGCTATTAGAATTGGCTTACAGAGTCTGCTTAGCCCTGATAGTTTTCTGCAGCCAGCCTGGCCCCTTGAACTTTTGGGAGCTTAGCAGCTATAAGGAGCAGTCTCTAATGGGTTGCCCTGTGTGCTTATTGCAAGAAGTAATCGTGGAGGTGAGCCCTATTACTTGATATTCAGGAATGAATGTATCCACACATTCTGATAATTATCTCCCAGCGTACTTAATCCTTCCTTTCTAAGTGTTTGAGGTCATAGAGCTAAGGATCCACAGGATGGTGACTTTACACAGTATAATAGTGCTGTGTATCCCTTTGACCGCATAGCTCCCAAGTGATTAGTTCTTCATATTTATAAATTTGTGACAGGATAGTAAGCTTGAAGACGTGCTATAATTTGATGTGGGCTTTGCATACTCTTCCTGTGTGCCCCTTGGCTGGCCAAAGGTATAGCCCAAATACCCTGTTTAGACTCTAGAATGACCAGATATTGCCATCAGGATTCAGACTTCATCTAGATGAAGTCCCCAGAGTTGCCTTTCATGGAGCTGGTTTGGAGGGTCAGTAGATTTCAGGTATAGTGAAACACACAAGTGTAGTGCCTGCTCACTTTTAAACCATAGTTTGTTACACTTGCTCCTCTAACTTTGCCTATTAGAAGCTGTGTATCTGGAGAGGATGAATCAGTGCAATGTAAATAAATCAACACTTTTGAAAGGAGAGGAACCATCCCGATTTGCATGTTTTGTTTTATTTTGTTGTTTCAAACGACTCTAAGCCATGCCAGTACTATATGAAAAAGTAGGTGGAAGCAAATGTTCCCATATTGGGTATGGGGAAAATGTAGCAATAAAATAAAGTCTGGCTTACAGTCTTTTTACACCAAACAGTGAAATCAAACCTATGTGCTATCCTTGTTGTCAATGTAAATCTCATCTTTGGACTCAGCAGTTGCTTGAAACGCCAAAAATAAGAAAGGTGTTCTCCGACACTGGAAAACTCACGTTTGGTTTGTAGTGTCACTGCTGTGGCTCCAGGCTCAGCGTTAGAAGAGGGCAGTGGTTACACACCAACCTTCTGAATCTGAGGTCCCAGGGCCCCTCAGTATTGTTGTCAACCCCCTTTATTATGTGTTTCCTTTTCTTGATCTGGCATGCCCCACTTTGCTGCTCCTGCCTGAGGTCTGCTTGTGTGACCCTGAATTGGTAAGTGGGAAGGTAACCAGTACTTGCAGCCTGTGTGTTTTTGTATTTTCTTTATTACAGAAGTTTGCTTATAGTTGGACCTGTCCCCAGGCAGTTTAGATGGGCTTGGACTTCACATTATTTTCTGAGCTGTGTTTATTTTGTCATACTTCTGAGTCTGCATAGAAGGAGATAGTGTTTTTTAACCTGGAATTGCTGCTACCCTTTCACAGTTTCTCTAAAGGCTGAGCAAATTCTGGACCTGCCTCTAGTTCTGACAGTTCCTTTTTTGAGAAACTTGAGTCTGGATGTTTTGATCTTTGACATTGGGTGGAGTTGCCTCTGTGGGTATCTGGTTATGTTTGCCTTTACCTTCAGATAGACCCAGTTCTTGGCCATAGTACATTTTATAACATCTCCACCAGAGGTGGAGAAGAGATAAGAATTGGCTGCTCATTCCTCCCAGCTTTGCCCTAGATCCCCACTTGCCAGAAAGGGATATATACATGGACATTTACTTTGGACATGGTCAAAATGCCATCTGGCTATTCTTTTTTTTTTTTTTTTTAAGATTTCATTCATTTATTTATTTGACAGAGATCACAAGTAGGCAGAGAGGCAGGCAGAGAGAGAGGAGGACGCAGGCTCCCTGCTGAGCAGAGAGCCCAATGTGGGGCTCGATCCCAGGACCCCGAGATCATGACCCAAGCCGAAGGCAGAGGTTTTAACCCACCGAGCCACCCAGGCGCCCCCCCATCTGGCTATTCTTTATATTTACCTGGTACAATCTGGCAAAGAACAAAAGAAAATCGTAACAGTCAGTAAATTTGTACCCAGGTGCAACATGATATAGAAAGTGGACAAGCGGGGCGCCCGGGTGGCTCAGTGGGTTAAAGCCTCTGCTTTCGGCTCGGGTCATGATCCCAGGGTCCTGGGATCGAGCCCCGCATCGGGCTCTCTGCTTGGCGGGGAGCCTGTTTCCTCCTCTCTCTCTCTGCTTGCCTCTCTGCCTACTTGTGATCTCTGTCTATCAAATTAAAAAAAAAAAATCTTAAAAAAAAAAAGTGGACAAGCTTGAGTTAAAGAATCTGGGTTCAGATGTCAATGTTGGGTTTCATTGGCTGTATGCTGTTGAACAAATTACTTAAACCCTCTGATTCTGTTTCTCAGTCTATAAAATGTGGATAATATCTACCTCATAGGATTATTGTGAGAATTAAATACGCTTATATATAGGCTACAGTAGAGCTTAATAAATGTAAACACCCTTCCTCTTTTCTAATCCCCCTCCTCTCTTTAAAGACCAACACAAATTAGCATTTCAGACATGCAGATCATTCTTCATTGCCCAGTCAAGAGCAAACCTTATCTCACAAGTTCTCAAACTTTAAATTGCAGTAGAATTACCTTGAGCACTTTAAAATGCAGATTCTCCTGTTCCTCAACCTGCTGGATCATAATCTTTGCCAGAGGTGCTGTGAATCTTGCATGTAATATGTGCTCCGGATGATTCGAGTGTAAGTCACTCACCAGTCACATGTTGAGAACCATTGCCTTGTCTGTTCGTCACAAAAAATCTCCCATTAGCCAGATCTTTCTTTCCTATGGACATTAGACTTACGATTGGTTCCTTTGCACTTGCCCCCCATAGTGTTCTCTCTTTGCATACTTTCCAATATAAGTATATATGTATGTATGTATCCTTTTCCCCACTAGACTGTGAGCTCCTTGAGGGCCAGGGTTTATCTCCATTCCCAGTGCCAAGGACATGGCCTGGAACATAGAAGATACTCAGTTGTTTGTTGACTAAATAAATGACATGGATTTTAGCCAAAACATTATCTTGTTATGTATATGTACCTATATTTAAATATTCTGAATTTAAGAGAATCTCTCAACACGCATAGATCAGAACTTACTAATCTAAAATCGGAATTTACTTGCAACCAAGATGCCAGCTTATACATAGTCTGTGTATCTCACCAATCCCTGGCATGACCTTGGTGGGCTGTGGGCTCAGGGCAGTTCAGCAGTCCCTCACAGAGCACTTGCTCCAGCCGCCGTGTTAGATGCTGACACGGGAGATGGAGAAGATTATCCCTGCTCTCCAGGTCTGTTCTGGCCACTGCCTGTGTCTCTCTTCCCTCGGGCCTCAGGTCTGACACTTGGTCATAGTTTGCCTTGTCCCATTCTCAGGATGTTTATGCTGCTGTTTCTTTCCTCAAACAGTTTGGAAGCAGGAACTATGTGTTCTGGGTTTTTTTGCAGTCTCCACAATGCTGATCTCTTATTTGGTCTTGGAGAAGAGGTATAAATGCCCACCCCCGGCCATTTGATTTAGCAGTTATTAATATTTATTGAGCACCTCTTCTATGCCAAGCGTAGTTATAGGAAACCGGTGAATGCAGCAACAAATAGGACAAATAAGGCCCCTGTTTTCATGGAACTTGTATCCCTTGTGGAGACAAATGAATAAACCAATAAGATTATTTCAAATACTAGCAGTGCTATGAAAATAAAAAAAATAGTGTGCTAGAATGTGGAGTGGAAGCAATATCTTAGTGGTCAGGAGAGCTGCGTCTTCAGAGGTGAGAGCCGCTACATAAGTTGAGGGAAAGT
This sequence comes from Taxidea taxus jeffersonii, assembly GCA_003697995.1. Taxonomy (NCBI): domain Eukaryota; kingdom Metazoa; phylum Chordata; class Mammalia; order Carnivora; family Mustelidae; genus Taxidea; species Taxidea taxus. The sequence continues at coordinate 32,099 of ML110956.1, read as the reverse complement.
ACCAGGCAGAAAGAATGGCAAGTGCTGAGGCCTTTGCAGCAAGGCCAAGCTAAGCATGAGTGTTTCTGGGCTCAGAATTCAAGGTTCCTTACTTGCCCTGGAGGATCTCACAGTTCAGCGGGCAAGACACTGACATGAATAATTACAGTATAAGGCAGTGGACCAATGCCATCTCAGAAGAGGGGCAAGAAGGGCTCAAGAACGCTACTACAGACCGCAGGGAGATGCACGTCTTCCGGGGCCATGGCACCCACCATGAAGTGCTTATGGTTCTAAAAGAGAGTAACAGGTAGACGATATCAAAGTTTCAAAGACTATGTGCTCCGTGCAGAGAGGTCCAGTGAGTTCAGAACTGGCCTCGTAGTCCATACCCATTAACAGTAACCACTAGCACTGATTACTGGAAACTCACCATGTACCGGGCACTGTGTAACCCCTTTACATGAGTTAGATCTGCGTTTCTCACAAGCCTGTGAGATCAGTAGAACCTGCTGGTTGGTGAGATGCATGGCTGCTCTCTGTGCACGAGCCCTGTCTTCCTACTTCCAGCTCAGAGAAGACGGCAGTTAGTTACCCCTAAGCCTAGCCCCAGTAGCCAGCTCAGGCCCTGAGAAGTCATAGGGGTTCTTGAATCAGCCCTTGCTCTGAGACACAGGTGTGCCAGTTTTTCCTGTTGTTAGCTAAAGAACAAAATGCATGTGTTAGACATTCCTAATTTCTCCAAACCTTATTTCCAAAGGCATCGTGTCCTAACTAAGGAGAACTTGTTTTGGGTTGTTTTGTGCTGCCTATACCACTTTGGTCTTGGCAGTTCTCCTAATGTGGCAGGTTGGTGGCAGCATTTTTATCCCTGTTCTGCTGAAGGAGAGACTTGGTACATGAAAAGGGAAGAGATGACTGAAAGGTCATTGCCTGCATCAGGAGCCAAGCCAGGAATAGAAGGCAACTGTCCATGCTCCAGACTTAATGGTGTCATTTGTAACATCCAGTGAGCAGACTTATCTCTCACTTGCATAGTACCATCTCTGAACTCTGTGGACCTCAGGAGCTGGAAGCTGCAAGAAAAATTGGTTCAAACCATTATGAATCCTCCCAGGCTCCACCAAACTCTCAGAACCAAGTCCCTTTCCATCAGCTCCCAGGACACAGAAGCTTCAAGATCTGGTCAGCTTCTCCAGGCCCCGCTTGGGCTGGACCCCCACACACTCCCTTAGCTCCAGTCATTCTGGATGAGCAGCAGTTCCCGAGATACCCTGCGCTCTTCTCACCTCTGTGCTGGTCTTTTAGGATGTGTCTGCCTGCCTCAAATGCCATTCCCCATTCATCAGGTTAATTCTTACATGCCTTTCATAGCTCCCTGAAAGCATCCAGAGCTGGTCTGACACTTGCCCACCTCCCTGCTGCCCTCTGTGCTTCCTCTGTGCTTCCCAGCACATCACATGGTCCTTGTGCTTCCCCAGCATTTTGTGCTCAGTGTTTATAAGGCTGTCGCTCCGATAGATTGGACACTTTTTGGAGACAGGGATCATATCTCACTGAACATTATCTTCCCGGGGTCCAACATGAAGCTTACACAGAGAGATAAGATACCCAGTGAATATGGGTTAAATTTGTCTTAATGACTACTCAACTCAGACCACCTGAATCCATAAACATCCCCTGCACCATGAGATCCCACCTTAGCAAAACATATTGTGATTATGTCCCAGCCCAGGTAGTGGGCATTTTGTTTGCTCTTATTACAGAGGCTGCATGTAGAAAACAAAACCACGGGGCCATCAGAGAAGGCAACCAGGTTCAGGGTATATAAGCAGGAAAAACTGAGAGACCATGTCCAAACTTTTGGAGCAAGATAATTATTTTAAAGCATGTTCAAGCTTCTATCTTGGCTTACCAAATCTTAATGGTACAAATGACTTAGATACTGTCCAGTTGCTAGTTTGCAACACTGCTTCAGGGAATGCCAACAGTTCTTTAGAGGTGGGGCTTCCGGAAGCCTGATCCTTATTACCCCTAACTCAACCAGAGAAGCAGTGTTTTATTTGTTGGGTTTCCCCTAAGCTGTCATTTGAAGAAACAGTTTCTCCAAGAAAGGCAAAAACCGTGGTCTAGTTAAACCTTCCACCATGACAGCAGCCCTCTCTACAACATCCCTAGCCACCAGGCAACTATTTGGAAACTTCAGGGCATAAGAGCTGTCCACCTGCTAGCTGGCCTGGGCCCTGCTGAGACAGCTCTGAGTGAAGACAAATTCTTCCCCACCCTGCACAGAGACCTAGCCACCCATCATTCCTCATCTCACTGGCTTTGTTCTGCCCACCATAGCTGGAGGCCCCCAGAAAAGTCTGTTCACTTTTCTACCTCACAGCCTGTCCTGCTGCATATAGCAACAGCTCTCAAGTTGCCTTGAAGTCCTTGCAGCAGATTAAACCACCTTCTGTCTTTCCTTATATGACTCAAAACCCCAGCCCCTGCTTATGCAAAGTCAAACCCACCAGTGTCTGCCTCACACTGGGGCCTGGACTGAGCCTAAGATGACCTTGTAAGGTAACAGAGTGGATATAGTATGGCAGTCCTTTGGGAGTTGCCACGGCCCACCTGGCAGCCATCTCCCCACACTGCTGCCACTCACCGAGGTCACCTTCCTGACCCCTCCACCTTGTCCTTCTCTCACTTTTATCCCCACTCCCACCCTCCACTGTCTCCCCATGATCTGCTTTCAAACATGGCTTTTCCTATCTGGAACTCTTGACTTCAAGGCTTCTATACATATCCCTATTTCTCATCTGGCTGGTTGCAGGCCAGTGTTCCCAAAACATCTTGACTTGAATCTTGACTCGCTTGCCCAGCACCTGTGTCCCTCTTAACGTGAGGTACTCACTTTTGCTTGGTCTTCTACCTCTGCCTTGACAGTGATTAGATGTACCCTCAAGTGATCAGGTGTACCCTCAAGTTAACACTCCCCCCAATAAAATCCTTGCTTTGGTTTGCAATATCACCACTGGGTCATTTTTCCCTTTTGGTCTACTGTGATTCCCACATCATTTTTGCTCTTGTTGTTATTATTCCTGCATTTACTGCGTGGCATGAATTCCTGTCTTGCATTCATCTTTCTTCAACCCACATTTATTCTCCCATGTTGACTTTTCTCTGGCATGGTGGGAAGTAGCTGACAGATATTATATTTTGCAGGGAAAGAGAGAGAGCAGAGAGGGGTTTTGCTGAACCTTGCTTGGCACACGACTCCAAGGAGACTCTTGAGATGTTTGCTTCCACTACTTAAGTTTCTTCCATTTGATCTTTTTCAACAGTACTATCAGAATAATATTACTCCCATTTTACAAATGAGGACATTGAGAAGACAGCATCAGAGACCTAGAGAGTAAGGTGTAAATTAGAATCCCAGGTCTGCCCTTGGATAAGTTACCCAGTCTCTCTGAGCCTTTTGTGTTCTCATCTGTAAATTAAAAAAAAAAAAAATCCTATCTCAAAAGAAAAGGATTAAATGATATGGCATATATACAGCGTTTAGCACTATACTTCACACATTATAAAAGTGCAACATAGTAGCTGCCAGATTAAGTACTTCATATTTTCAAAGCACACATCTCCTATAGCAAAGAGGTAGGATCTGCTTTTAGAACATAGATCTACTTCTAGAATATATACTTACTTCTAAACACAAGTTTCTGTTGTACTATTCTTCCTGCGCTGTGTTGTCATTTCTAGAAATTCTCTTCCACAGATATGAAGAGGCTTGAGCAACAGTTATCATGCCAGAGAGCATGGTAGGAGGAATTTGAGAATCTTAAGACTGGATTCACAAACTGGCAGATGGAAGCAAGGAGGGGAAGGCTGGGTTAAGCCTAGTCCAGAGCACACAGGCTAGAATGAGCACTATTTATTTCTTCTGATCACCAGCTGGGTTGGACCCAGTGCCCATATTTAGAACAGGGTCAGGAACCAGGTGACACTTGGAGTTTCGGGCCAACGTATATACCCCATCCCAGGACTCTGGGATCATGACCTGAGCCACCCAGGTGTACCAATGGTGGATGGCTTACCTGAGACCAGGTTCCTCCAGATTACAGACCTTTGTTTTCTTAGCATTAAATGTAACAGTTTAAAGCTTGAAGAGACCAAAGCCTGTAATTTCCCCACTTGGTTGAACATCAAAAACACCTGAAGAACTTGTCAAAGATGTTGATTCTTAGGCCCCACCATGAAAATATGGATTCTTCTGTCTGGGGTGAGGCCTGGGAAAAGATTCATTTAAAAAAAAAAAATCTCCAGGTAATTCTGAGGCTTGGTCTGGTTTGGGAACTCCTACAATAAGTAATTTTTTCCCTGAAGAAAAAGTCCCCAGACCAGGTGAAATGATTTTCCCAATGTCACATAGTGTGTTGGTAGCAACATTCCTTCTCTCTCCTTGTTGCTAATTTTCTCTGCACTTTAGTTCTAGGCAGCCCACCTGTAAAATACCTGAGAAACAAGGGTTTGTTTATTGTCTGCCTTTAAGCAGTATTTCTGGGATGAGACTAGCTCTTCCTAGCATATCCCAGGTAAGGACTTTGAAGGATAACAGAGAAAAGTAGAGGCCTTCCCAGACTCTTTAATTAGAGTCCAGATGGCTTCCCTGTCTGATTGTAAGAGCTAAGAATTCCCCAGCTCATAACCCCTGGAGCAAAATGCTGGATTATCTGTGCCCAGCCCCTGTAGCTGCGCAGAGAATTGTATGTTGCCTGGGCAGGCCAAAGCTCTCCATCCATCCTGTGCACATTTGCTCTTGCCTGTGGTGAGAGAGCAGAGGTGGATGATGTATGGTAGCCAGGCAGGCATGGGGGGGGAGGGGCGGTGGATGGGAACTCAACTACGGAGCTTGGCTGGGAGATTCACACCCCATTGGAGCTGGGATTGATTGACTGAAACTTTCTCGCCCTTCTCAGTTTATCTCAGGCCAGCAGCCTGCTCTGGGTCCTCTGGGCACGCCTGTGGAAAGGGAATTGCTGTCAAGGTCAGGGAAGCTGGGTATCTCAGTGGCAGTCTACCATGGACCTTCTTCCCAGAGGCAGAGACCCTCCACTCTAGAAACCAAGTGACCCTCAGATAGCTTTCTGTTCCTGAACCCCTTCTCTCTGTGTTTGGTTTCCTTCTTGTGTCTTTCTCCTTTTCTACCTGCAGCTCACCCTGACAACTTACTTTCTTGGATGTCATCTGTAGAATGTATGGAATATGACCTGTACTAGCAGGTTTTGCAAGGGTATCAAAAGAATGAGCAAGAACTCTAAGGTGGTGTCAAGGTTACTGAGGATGGTGGGTGAACTTAATGCTGTTAACTGCTTTGACATGGACCCAGGTACAGATGTCTGTGTTATCATCTACTTTCCCAGGAGACCATTTTTAGAAAAGTGTCTAGCCCCCTTTCAAGCTGATTGGTTCTCCTTTCCCTGACTTACCCGGTGGGTCATATGAGATAGCTGTTAAACTGTGCATCTGCTAAGTGCTCAGTGTGGGGTGGGGGTTGGGGGGGATGGGAGGGGGAGATGGGGGTGGACCTGTGACTGGAGTTCAGAAGCCTCGGTTTGAGTCCCAGCTCTCCCATTTTCAGGCTCTGCCTCTTGGCCAAGTCGTTTCACCTTTTGGAGCCAGTCCTAGCCTCCCGGGGTTCTTATAGGACTCAAAAGTGACCAGAGTAGTGAGAGCACTTTGTAAACCAAAACGTACCTTACAACTGTCAGTTGTTGCTACAGGGAGCCAGGGGAGGAGGTAAAATAAGTAACAGCCCACTTTTCAGGGTTTCTTGTCCAAAGGGGAAGACGGTCTCATGGGCCTCACCAGGAAGCGGATCTGCAGAGCACTAAGAACTTTCTGTGCCAAGGGCTCCCCCATGAGGAAGATTGGTTCCAGACAGCTGGTGTAATGGTAGGAGACTCCCTGGAAGAGAAGAACACACCCTGATTTCCCTTTGCCTTGGGCAAAGCTGCACTCCTCCTGTTGCTTCTTGAAAAAGCCCTAAACACAGCACCGCCCCAACTCGCACCCCGCCCCGCTGAGCTGGAGGACAACTGTGGGAAGTCACAAGCCCACAAGCCGTGTTGGCAGCTGAACTCAGGCTGCACAGAGGCGGCCCCCACTCACTGCCTGACCACTTGGCTTTCTGGCTGGGAGGGGCTGCAGTGTTCCCTCCTCCCCAGAAATGGAGCCAAGATGGGACCCATAGGTCCCCGAGAACTGTAGGGCAAGAGTGCGGGGTGTCATCCTAACATGTCCAATGCCTTCTTTCCCCCTTGGTATAGCTTTTTTCTCTTGCCCACGCCTCCGTCCCTCCCTGTAGAGGGAAGGACAATTTAACAGCTCTAGAGACAAACCTCCCTCCCTCCCAGGGTCAATGAGAAGAAGGAATGAGAAAATGCATCTCAAACACAGGTTTATAAAAGGCTTTTATTGTCCTTATTTATCTTTGGGCCCATCCCTTTCACTCCCTGTGCCTCATTTTCCCCATTTATTCTGAGGAAGTTAAACGAAGTGATGATAGTCACTGGACTCTTCCCCTTTAAGAGCCAACTCTTTTATGTCCTATTGCAGGTAAGGATCTTCTGTAGCCTCAGGTTTCTTGTTTTGTTTCAAAGTAAGCTCTTTGCCTAGAGTAGAGCTTGAACTCACCACCCTGAGATCAAGAGTCTTGTGCTCTACTGAGCTAGCCAGGTGCCCCAGTGCAGCCTTAGTTTTATGAGCTGTGAAGTTGGATACCTGGGCCTAGTGGAAAATCCTTAGAAGACTGAGGCTTTTATCATCACCCACAAAGCAAGGACGGGATCTGCGTGGGAGACACCTACAGTGCCTGCCATCTAGTGACCCTTCAGTAAATACCTACAGAATAAAGGAGTAAATGAACAAATGAACCAGATAGGCATACTGTTTTCACTCCACACAGTCTCCACAAGATGTTGAAGCTATACTTATTTACTACCATTATTACTAGAAGACATCACCCCACCCTCTGAGAGGCCCTCCAGCGTTACCCCCTAACCAGAGGTGATACAGGGAACAGGAAGAGGTGGTCTTACTCTGTTTGGGCTGCTATAACAGAATGCCATAGACTGCATGGCGACAGACATGTATTTTTCACAGTTCTGGAGGCTGGGCAAAGTCAAGACATCCACGGTTTCAGTGTCTGGTGAGGACCTGCTTCCTAGCTCACAGATGGCCATTTTTTTGCTATATACGCACATGGTAGAAGAGGCAAGGGTATTCTGTAGGGTCTCTTTTGTAAGGTCACCAATCTCATTCCTGAGAGCTCCATCCTCATGGCCTCATGGCCTCCCAAAGGCCCCACCTCCAAATACCATCATACTGGGGATTAGGTTTCAACATATGAATTTGCAGAGGAGGGATATAAGCATTCAGTCTCTAGCAGATGTTCTCAAACCTGTCTTCTGAATGAACATCACTGGGGAGCTTGCTAAGCAGCGGATTCCGGGACCCATCCCAGAGATCCTGAAACAAAATCGTTCTGAGCGATGCCTAGAAACCTGTCCTTGTGTGGTTCCTTTTTTAAACTTACTGCTAACAAATTTCTTATTATTGTTAATAAGTAAATACTTATTAAGATATTTAAGTAATACATATTATTATTAAATATACTTCTTGTTAATAAGTTTCAACTTATTGAAGTATTAAAATGTATACAGAAGTAGAGCTCAGCATAAAAATTTTTCAACACATAACAATCTGGTTTCATATATACCCTCACCCACTTTCCCTCCAAATCCTGGACATCATATTGTTTCATCCATACATACTTCTGTTTATATTTCTAAAAGACAAGTCCTTTAAAAAAAATCCTAAAGTAAGTAACAATTCCTTAATATTATCAAAAGTACAGTCATCCAAATTTCTTCAACTGTTTCATAAAATTTTTTTAGTTTATTTGTTCAAATCAGGATCTAGAGAAGATCCATACCTTGCAACTGATAAGACTTTTGGTCAATTTTTTAAAATTATTTTTTTAACAATTTTGGATCACATAGGAGTTGCAAAAATGATAGTGTTCTCATGTACCCATCCCTCAGGTTCCCCCAGTGACAACATCTTACATAATCACACTAAGGGTCACAACCAGGAAACCGACACTAGTATAATGTTATTAAAACTATAGACTTTAGGGGTGCCTGGGTGGGTAGTTGGTTGAGCAGCCGACTCTTGGTTTTGCCTCAGGTCTTGATCTCAGGATCCTGAGCTCCAGCCCTGTGTCTGGCTCCATGCTCAGCATGCAGTCTGCTTGATATTCTCTCCCTCTGCACCTCCCACCCCCCTCTAAAATAAAATAAATAAAATCTTTTTTAAAAAAAACAAAACAAAACTACAGACTTTATGTGGATTTCACCAGTTTTTATATCCCCTCATTTTTTTTTTTTGTATATAGTTCTATGAAATTTTACAACATGTATAGGTTTATGGACCCATAATCAGGACACAAACCTGTGACCCAGAGAAAGTCCCTGTGCTCTGTCTTTATAGTCACACTCTCCTCCCCAGCCCTAACTCTATCAACCACTGATCTGCCCTCCACAACTAGGGATGGAGAGAACTTCCTGCTCAGGCTTTGGGGTAGGCTCTATGGAAGGCTGAGCCTGGGACACTGGTGAACAACCCCCTCCCCTTTACTTTCACCTCCCCTAACTAACTGGGAGCTAACTGGGAACTAACCCCAGTGGTTAGAGGGTGTGCACTTAGGGGAGGGGGCAGTGTCTACCAGAGCCATGTTGGGGGTCAGAGCAGAGAGTGGTGACATTGCCCTAAGGCCTTTATGCACATATTTTGACTCCCACTTCAAGAGTGGATGGGGAGCCTGGAGGGAGGAGCACACAGGAGCACAAGCAGGCTGTGTGGTTGGACAGCTCAGTTGTTCTCCTGTTGCCTGGGTCTCTGCCCCCTGCCTTCCAGGACCACAGGGACCAGAGCAGTCCCTCTTCTACACATGAGCCTGCTGGATGCTTGAAGGCAGCACCTCCTCCCCAAAAGACCAGCGATAGTTTTCTGCAGTTTACAAGGCCTATCACTTCCGACCCTCACAGCTCTTCTATGGGGCGGTATTATTGTTGTTTCTATTTTACAGAAGGAGAAATAAATAGACTCGGAGAGAAGAAATATATTGTCCAGAGTCACACAGAATTTTAACCTAAATCCTTTTCAACCTTGTCTTCCCCTGTCACATTCCCTTGAACCTTGTCTTCCTCAAGCTAAAGGAAGTCAGCTCAATTCCTCTTACTGCCTTGACATATCCCTCACTTTTTCCTCACTGTGCCAGGATGAAAGACTCAGGATGAGAGATCCTGCCTTCTGGGCAGGGAGGGGCAGAAGCCAAAATAGAAGCTTGTTCTTGGGAGAGTGAGGCGAAGATGGGCGCCATCAGGCTATAGAAGCTGCCAAATGCCTGGTGAGGTGAGTGGGGTGGGGGTTGGAGGGGGGAAACAGTAGTTCATTCTAGGAGAAATGTGCAAATGAGGGTGCCTTTCCTAGCACAGGAGGGTGGGGGAGTCCCCAGGGAGAGGTCATTCCTATCAGCAGACTCACTGGGTATAGGCCTGTGGGAGCAAGAGCAGGAAGTTGGTCCTGAAAAGGCATTTGGAATGGTGTGGCTGGAAGATACTTTTGTGGTACAAATGGGGAAAGTAGGTTTTTCCAGACACACACAGAGAGGGGCAGAGACTCTCCCAGACACACAGCAGGGCAGGTGCCTAGGTCTAGCCACAACCCAGCTACCACCCAGAGTTAAACGAGCCGCAGGCTCAGGCTGTGCAGTAGAAGAGAGAATGTCCCTACCTTGGTCCTGGATGGCTCCTGCCACGCTTCAGAGACAGGGCCGTATTTGAGCCATTTACACTCAGGACACAGTGACAGGGACTGGTGCCTGTCCTGTAGGGTTCCAGCATGCCATCAGAGAGGGCAGGAGTAACCTAAGGTCACACAGCTAATATGTGGTATAGCCAGGACCTTGTCCTCCAGGGTCTGGTCTTAGTGCCTGCAGAGCCTCCTGGAAGAACACAGTCTCTCTAGCCCAGACTGAGAGCCAGAGGAAAAGGGTACAGATGTTTGAGGGATCTGGGGTCATCTCTGGCTTCTCCCAGCCCGTCCATCTGCCTCCCATCCCACCTGCCAGCCTGTCAGCTTGTATTAAGGCAGACACCAGGGAGCTCTGCAGATAAGCTGGGAACTTCTGAACTGCCTCCAGAATGGATCATTTCTATTTCCCACAACTTAAGAGTGTGCTTTTCACTCTTCACCAGGCAAACTCCTGCCCATCCTATAAAACCCAGCTCGGAGGTACAGCAAATAACCATGTGCAAAGCCACAGAGGGAGTCACATCACATTCCAAAGAATCTTACAGACCATGATCTCCAACCACAGTGCAATATAATTAGAAGTCAACAAGAAAAATATAAACCTCCCATAGACCGAGAAATTAAAACCATACTTCCAAATCATCCACGAGTTTAAGAGGAAATGACAATGAAATTTCAAAATATTTAGAACTGAATAAGGAAAGCATAAGCAGTTTCTGTTTCCTCTGTGAAGTCACTGTCTCTGGGCCCATGTGCCATGCATTTATCTTCCGTTGCCTCTCCAGCTACTCTGTACACTCTGCACCCTCCTCCCTCCAGCTCTAGGCTCTGGAATGCCCGCTTCTATGGGCTGTATAGACAGTCCCTTGTCCAGGGCTTCCATAGGATTTTCCACCCTCCCGCCCACCCCAGCCCCCGTCTTTTGCACCAGGATTGCTCTGAGCTGGGTATACCGGTCAAACAGGCTGCAGCTCCAGTCAGTAGCCCCCTGCTCATACCTCCCACCTTCACCACTCCTTCCCTGCACCCCTTCACTAGGGATGACAGCTTCAGCCTGGGGTAGATAGCAAAGGGCTGCTCTTGCTAGCCCTTCAGTGATATGCCAACCCTGTGGTTTCCCTGCACCCCGACTCTACCTCCAAATAGTGCTTTCTTTAAACTCTCCCCAAAGGGCCCAATTTGTGTGTTCCATGTGCTTCCTGTGGCTAACCCCACACACACAAAGTGCTCACCAGCAGTCCCTAACCGTGCTCTCACTGAGATGAGAACACGGTTCTGTGATGGTTCTGTGATGACTGAGCTCTGACCTTGTGTTATCTTTCTCTGTGCGTTGTCCCTACCGCTGACTTGTCGGCACCTGAGGTCAGCAACGGGGTCAGTTTCATCATCTGCTCTACTTTCAGGGCACAGCAAGGGTATTGATTAGGATAGCAAACAAATGAAGGACTAGATTAGAATTCCTTCTGCATACATGAGAGCATGCAATTATTCACTTGTAGGGGATTTGGGGCAGAGTGAAGACTCAGACATCAAAAAAAGAAAAAAGAGAAAACTGGACTTTAGACTGGGGCAAAACTAGGTGCTTAGCAAAAGAATGAATCTTCAGTTCTGTGAGCTGAGATTCCTAGGGATTCGGTCTGTTCTCATGCCATCAAGCAAACAGAAGATCCAGACACAGGGAGAGCCCAGTGGGGACATCAGTGCAATAGTAAATGCCTACCCTCCCCCCCACCTGCTCACCTTCTGCACCCCTCTGGAGTGACTTCTGTAGCCTGTCTCTCTGCCTTGGTCCTCCCACCCTAGAAGGCCTCTAACCTTCCCTCCCACCCCAGGACAGAATCAGCCAACTGATCTCTGGGCCTGGGGGCTACCCTGACTTGGTTTGGGATGTCTGTCTGCCCCCAAGGGAGGAACCTAAAGTGAAAAGAGAGCATATCAGGTCTTAAAGATTTGGATTTGGGAAGAAAGGCGGTAAATAAGATATTCCAAACTGGGCGGAGCTAGAACAAAGGTCTCATCAGGGGAAATGGGGTGACTTTGGTGAGGAGAATCTGCCCAGCCTGAGTGAAGACCCCAGCCCTGGTCAGGTGAAAGTCTGTTACCTGAGCACTCTTCAGGGCCAGTCCTTTCAGTGCTGGGTGAGGGGCTCAGCTTGTGTTTCCCAAAGCCTTCCTGTACTCAGCAAACAGGCATTAAGGGCCTGCTATGTACCAGGCACTAGGCCAGGAACTGAAGGTATGGGAGTTGAGAGGGCAGCTCTGATCCCTGATTGAGCTCAGGGACAAATGGGCCACAGATGATTCTAGGAGGACAAGGAAACCACCATTACTTAGCAGCCCCTTTGTTTCTGCTCCACACAGGGGCTGGATCTGTCCCCATTTTACAGTCGAGGAAGCTGAGGCTGCCTCTGTGGCAAAGTCCGAGGAAACACTGCCAGGGCCAGCTGCTCAGTCAGTCCTTAGCCCTGAGGGAAGCTGGGAGCACGCTTCGGACTTTCCGGAAAGGCGGGAGTGCGTCTGTGCACTGGGAGGTGGTCCCCTTTCCCCGCCCCTTCCCCGCCAGGAGGCCGAGGCGCGGCCGGGCCCGGGAGGGCGGGGGCGGAGCCGACGACGCCGCGGGGGCGGAGGGCGACCGTGGCCCGGCCAGGCGGGCAGGAGGGCGGGCGGACAAGAGAGAGAACCGGGCCAGCCGCAGGACCGGAGGAGAAGGCGACCCGGCGCGCCGGGGATGTGACCCTGCGGCCAGAGGAGGACCGAGGCGGTCCCCGTGAGTGAGCGCCCGCGCCCCCGCCGGCGCACGGCCCAGCCTCGCAGCCACTTTCCTTTCTGCGGCTGTCCCGGTGTGGCCCCGTCCGGAGGCAACCTCCGCCCCAAGGCAGGCTGGCCGCGGCGCTAGGTCCGGGGTCCGAGGCTCCGAGCTGCGAAAGTCTGGGTTGGGGGTGGCGGAGTTGGAGGGGGGCGTGTCTTCGCGAGCGGAAACGTCAGGCCTGCGCCTCTGGGTCCTATGACCGGTCTATCCCCGCAGCTGGGCGAGTGGGGTCAAAGGGTCCGGGGGCAGCCTAGGGGTGGACGCAGGGGACCGAGCGCCGCTGGACAGAGTCCCGTCTCAACTTTTCTCTTGGATCTCTGCCCTCAGGGCGCACGCGCACACTCACATCGCATAGGCAGAGGCTGCATTCTTGGTTCAAACTGGGGCCAGCCCTCTGCCAAGATCCTGGGCCTGGCCTGGGGAGTGGCAGGTGTGGCCCTGGCAGGGGGTCGGGGGCGCTAAATGTCAGAAACAGGCAGGGCTTCTCTGGTCTTCATTTGGGAAACCTAGATGCCCACCCAGGGAGTGAGCCATCACTGGGCACTTTAGCAGTAAAAGGACACCCAGAATTAGGAAAGGGGGCGGGGCTAAGGCAGAAATGGCCCTAGTTTAGGGAGGGAACAGAGGTTTTTTGAGGGAGGGAAACCCAATAAGGGCATGGGAGTGGAAAGCGAAGAGACAAGTGGCAAGTGGCCTGTGGAGATTCCCCTCACCCCTTCCTGAAGCTTGGGGAAAGACCCAGGGAAAAGACCCAGGTCTTGAAATTTTGTAGCCAGAGGGTGGGAGTCTAGCTCACTGGTCATTACACCCAGGATGCTGTGGGGCATTGGGGGAGGTTCAGCATGTTGAGGGAACAGGAATTAGGTTGGTCTAATGGGTGGGAACATGCTTCCCCTTTCCTGTCACTTCCCTCTTTTCCCCTTACCTCCACCAGACCAGGGACCAGCCAGCACAAGAAAATGGTCCTTTACTCATTGTGATGGGCTGAGCCCCACCTTATCCCAGTTCCCAGTTGTGCCATTGGAGATCCCTTGCCAGTAACTTGCTTTGTGAATGGTGGCTCCTCAGAAAGAGGGCCTCAGTTTCCCCATCTCTGCAAGAAGTGGGTTAGTTAGTTGATTTCTCAGGGCTCTTGCAACTCTGCAGTTCTGGATTCCAAGCTTTACTTAAAGCCTGAGCATCAACTATATGCCAGGCCCTGACCTAGGCTGGGGGCTGGGGAGAGGGGAGGGACAACAGTGGCCAAAGAGCAGCCCCCCCCACCCCCCAGGAGAAAGATATATGTGTTTGGTAGAGGGGGCTGTGGGAGGAGATAGCATTCAACCTTACCATGTATAGTCAGACAAAGAGACCAGTGTGACAAAACACACAGTGGCAGGAGGGTGGGGATAGATTCAGGGATCACGCAATAGCGCTGAGTTGGTGGGGAGAGGGCTGTTGGAGGAGGGAAGTGGGCAGGAAAGATGGGGTGAGGTGGTGAATGTTGGTAACTGTCCCTAAAGGGGGCTGTGCAAAGGAGGAGAACCGGGAACCCCACCGAACCACAGTAGGAGTGATTTTGGAAGCACCCGCCCCAAGCAGAGTTTGGAATACAGGTGGTATTTGAAGTATGGAAATCTCCCCTGGGGTCAGGAAATTCAGCATCCACACACTGGGGACTTCTCTAGGTAGAAGTCAAGGATCAAGGAATGGATGAGATGACTTTCCACATATTTGAGGGATGTTTTCAAGAGGAGAAGATCCTGCCCGGAGACCTGCCCCTGCTCTCTAAACACCTGTCATTTACTTGACCATCCCCATCCTGGCCTCTCTGTTATGGGTACAAGGAAGATTCCTTGTTCCAGACTTCTCCACTAGCCTGACTTGTTGTCTGACATGATACCTCCTTCAGACTGTCGCCTTGTTCCTTCCCCCTGCATCCTGCCCCAGCATTATAAGAGATGTGAGAAGGTTAAGTGCTCCTATGTCAGCTCTGAGGTTAAGGCAAGGCTTTGTTTGTGGCTCAGCCTCAGTTTAGGGTAGAGTCAGGACTCAGATTGGCCAGGGTCAGGGCCAGGTCAGAGGTCAGCTGGGAGTCACAGCTCAGTGCTTAGCCTACAACTCAGTCTTAGCCCTCTGTCTATGGCTAAATTCTGGCCTCATCGGGTACCTGGGTCCACCTTTCCCAAGGGCTCACACACCCACAGGGGAGGTGAGATGACTACCACACAAGTCCCAGAAAACTGGCTTCTACGACCCAGGACATTGTATGGGTCAGACTTGTGCTTGCTCTGGTGGTCACCCAGCCATGGTAGAGCTGAGACTAGAATCCAGGACTCCTGCCTCCAAGCCTGAGGCCTGACTGCTGTTCCAAAGTCTGTTCTGAGACTGAGATCCCTCCATCTGAGAGGCAAAACAGATTTGTCTGAAAGACACAGCTGGGTAGATCTGACTGCATTCTCCTACCTCCCCATGTCAGGTACGTTGTCAGTACTCACAGACCGTGTACTGTCCAGAGCAGGGGGAGAGGCCAGTGGCTTGTCTGGTTTGAGGCTGGAGGAGGCTGGCTTGGTGGGGAAGGATCTCTAGCCACTGTCAGAGGAAGTGGCCCCCATCTGGACCCACCACCTCCCCCTCTCTTCCAAGGCCTGCAGCCACACTCAAAGGCCACCCAGCTGGCCCTATGAGGGCCCTTTCCTCTTTCAGGGTAATAAAAGGAAAGTACATTTTTGGTAGAAAAGTCCCTCCTGCTCCCTGGGAATCCCCGGTGGCCGGATGGACTACGGGATATCCCAGAGGAAGCCGAAGGCGGGGTCTTGCCCCTACCCTGACCCCCAACACAATGCAGCCAGGCTCTCCCATGCTGCCCCACTGGCTGGCCAATGGGGCAGCCCTGGGGTCGTTTCGTCCAGGCTCCCTCCTCCTGGCAGCCTGCAGGAAGCCTCCCCCCAACTCTCCAGTGGGCAACAAGAAGTCAGATGAGCACCTGTTTGGATCCCAGGCCCAGACCTCTGTGAGATGCAGCGAGAGGGGAGAGGAAACAACATGAGCCAGGAGGGCTGAGGCCACTTGGCAGGGGAAGCAAGAGTAGCTTGGAGACAGGGCAGGAGCCCTGGCCCTGGAGATGCAGAGGGTTTAGACTCTGGGCAAAGGCTACAGAGGGCCCAAAGCTGAGAGCATGAGGGAAATGATGTGTCGGGAAGTCAAAGCCTTTCTGTGAGGACCTGACCACCACGCTCCCTCTGTGCCCTTGGCCCTGGCAGGCCATCCACAGGTCCCACCCCTGGACACCTGGCTAGCCGCCCAGCCCGGCCATGGCGCTGTGCCTGAAGCAGGTGTTCGCCAAGGACAAGACATTCCGGCCTCGGAAGCGCTTCGAGCCTGGCACACAGCGCTTCGAGCTATATAAGAAGGCGCAGGCATCACTCAAGTCAGGGCTGGACCTGCGCAGTGTGGTGAGGCTGCCGCCAGGGGAGAACATCGACGACTGGATCGCCGTGCACGTGGTGGACTTCTTCAACCGCATCAACCTCATCTACGGCACCATGGCCGAGCGCTGCAGTGAAAGCAGCTGCCCGGTCATGGCTGGGGGGCCCCGCTATGAGTACCGCTGGCAGGATGAGCGCCAGTACCGGCGGCCTGCCAAGCTCTCGGCGCCGCGCTACATGGCCTTGCTCATGGACTGGATTGAGGGCCTCATCAATGACGAGGATGTCTTCCCCACTCGTGTTGGTGAGTACCCACCGGCAGGCAAGTCAGGCCTGGCTGGGGAGGGAGGGAGCCCCCAGAGCCCATTCTACAGATGAGGCATTTAGTTTGCTATAGCAGTTCTGTAAGCAGTTGGGGTTGGGGGGCAGTTATGATTTTCATCCCCATTTTGTAGAAGAAGCAACTGATTCTCAGGGAGGTTCAGTGTCTGCTCAAGATTGGGCATCTTGAGCTAGGACTGCCTGACTCGCAGCTTGGGACTCTTCTTATCTGAAGCTTAAATGTCCCTCCAGGAGCCACCCTGGCCAAGACCACTGTGATTCTTGGAACCTTCTTGAAGAGATGCATCTAGGTGCTCCTAGCCCATCACCTTGCCTGGGCTGACTGACTTGCAACCTCCTGTTACTTCTGACTCTTCCCTCCAAGAAAGGGAAGGGGGTGGGGTTTGGGAGGCCCCGATTAGATTTCTATCTCGGCAGAGTTTTCCCTTGTCAGGCCCAAGCCATGGGGCCTTTTCTTATCTCAGCTGGGCAGCCTGGTGAGGGTGGTGAGAGGGGATGAATGATGTCACACCAGCCCGGCTTCCCCATCCCAGGGCAGCAAGAGTAGGTGTTGGCCCAGGAGCTGAGCAGGCATGACACCATATCTGTCACAGCATCGTCACCCCCACCTGGCCCCCTGTTCCTCTCTGTTAAGGCTACAGGACTCAGAGATGGGTGGGGCAGGGTGGGCAAGCCCAGAGGGGAAAAGTCTGAATACTGAGGGAGGCTGGGCACTGAGTCACAGTTCAGTGCTCACAGCCCCTCCCCATCTGGGGCCTGCCATTTCCTGCACTATCAGGCCGGACAGAGGGCATCTGCCTTTCACACAGGAGGAACTGAGGCCAACAGAGGGACAGTGCACCGAATTGGGGATTCAGAACTGCACCTCGGGTCTCTTGGGGTCTGGAGCCCCAAGTCTAGATGGACAGGACAAGCTAGGCCTGCAAGAGCTCACAAGGAAGCAGGGTTCCACCCCACCTGAGAGCCATGAGACCCTGTGAAGCAGGGTGAACCAGTGTGGGCCCATGTCTGGGCTCTTATTCCCTTCTAGCCTTAACCCCCAGGCCTGGGACACCCCAGGTGTCCGTGCCTTAACCCTGGGGATGGCTGTGCCATAGCAGAGAAAAAGGCATAGTCACCAAGATCTCTATCCTGAGTGCAGGGATGGTGCCTTTTTCACAGATGCTGGAGCTTCTCCCAGGCAGGGGATGTGGCGTTTATCTCTGCAAGTAATCCTGCCTCCAGTCTGTACTAATTCCTAGTGTGGCCTTAGTCGAGTGGGGTCACCATCATGCCTAGATCACCAACCTGTCTAGAAGGGCTTCCGTACCCATATCATAGGAGGCAAAAGATGCAGAGGACCCAGCATGGGGCCCAGATCAAAGATGGAAAGTTCTTTGTGTTATTGAATAGTCAAGGCAATAAGAGGTATCTGAACTAATTCTTGAGGATTTTGTAATTCTCAAGTCGGGGAATTTGGGGCCTGTTGTGTGAATGGTTTGAAGAGGAAGGAGTTGGGGTGGGGCTGGTGAAGGAGGTTGGGGTCAGATCTTGAAAGACTTTGAGCAGGCACCATGTTGCGAAGTTAGAACTTAATCCCAAAGACCTGTGTTTTTAAAAATGGACCAGAGATGTTGATAAAGTCCCCTTGGAATTATATCCAGGATATCACTGGGTAGCACCTATGGACACACATATTTCTATGGGGAATCTGGGCATAACTTCCATTGTAGTCGAAGAAAGGTTGGTTAGTGACCCCCGTATGATTGCAGTGTCTGGCCCTGGGTGATAGGAAAATTGGGAGATGATTTGTAGTTCAACAGGGGAGAGGCACAGTGGGATCTGTGCTTTTAGAGGGGAAGTGGGGAGAAAGGGGACCCTGATCTCTCTGTCCCCTGCAGGAAACTGGCCATCCTGGGTGAAGGCTGCCTGTGGTGGGAAGGGCAGGGTTGGGCAGCGGTTCATCCCTAGGCTGCTGATCCCCCCACTTCTGCCTGTCCCTACCTCCTAGGAGTTCCCTTCCCCAAGAACTTCCAGCAGGTCTGCACCAAGATCCTGACCCGCCTCTTCCGGGTCTTTGTCCACGTCTACATCCACCACTTCGACAGCATCCTCAGCATGGGGGCTGAAGCACATGTCAACACCTGCTACAAGCACTTCTACTACTTCATCCGAGAGTTCAGCCTGGTGGATCAACGGGAGCTGGAGCCACTGGTGAGGCCAGGCCCCTGCTGCCCTCCCCTCCTTCCCAGGGCTAGCCGCCGAGTTTTCAGATCCAAAGGCTACCTACTATCAGAAAATCCAATACCCACGTGGATAAATTAGGGGAAGGCAATTCATGGAACCATGGATTCTGTACTTTATTTTTTTTAAGATTTTATTTATTTATTTGACAGAGAGAGAGATCACAAGTAGGCAGAGAGTCAGGCAGAGAGAGAGGAGGAAGCAGGCTCCCCGCTGAGCAGAGAACCCAATGTGGGGCTTGATCCCAGGACTCTGGGATCATGATCTGTGCCAAAGGCAGAGGCTTTAACCCACTGAGCCACCCGGGTGCCCCGATTCTGTACTTTAATAGAGAATTCATTCTAGTCTCCGTTTATAGACTCAGATCTGCGTCCTGGGGTTGGGGTGGGGGAGGGCAGGAAGGGACTGGATTCAGGCAGAATAGCCAGGCCTCATGGTTTGGGAAGGGACTGCCTGGTAGACGGAACTCTGACTGAGCCCTACCTACCTTCTGTCTCTGCAGAGGGAGATGACAGAGCGGATCTGTCACTGAGCCCAAGCCTGAAGTTGTTGCCTGTCCTATGGATCATCAGAACACAGAGTAGCTAGGGAGAGGACCCTCAGGAATCTGGTGGCAGAGGAACCTGAAGTCCCTGGGGCCCCTCTGCACACACCAAGCCGCTGGACTTGTGGTTCTCAGGAGTCTTCCCATATGTTCCCTGACTGCTTATGAATGGAGAAGGAGGGGCAGAAGGAAAAGAACAGAAGGAGCTGCACCTCCAGATGAAGTCTAAGGGTGGGATGGGCTAGGTTTCTGTCCCAGTACTTGACCCTTCCATCGCGGTTCCCGTGCCAGTGTGGGGCATGTGGGTGTGGCTGAGCAATAGTGAGAAAGGTACAAGAGTGCAGGCACCCTGTTTGTGAGTAAGTGCAGATAACTCTGTGTGAGTGTGTGAGAGCGTGTGATTTTCACTGTGGGATGTGTCTGTAAGGGCCAGCTGCCTTAGACCCTCCCTGGCACATAGTAGACCTTCCATAAATGCGAGGTAAGTGGATGAACGGAGGGAAGGAGAGGTTAGGACTACCAGACTGTGACCACCGTGCAAGTGATGGCAGGTCAGTGGTCTGACCATGTATGTGAGTACACAAAATATGACTGTAGATGTAGCTCTTTATTTGAACCTTCAGGCTACCAGCTTCCATAGGCATGAGTTCTGGGGAGCTGTAGGGATCTAAGGAAGGAGTCCTTCCCCGAGTACCTAATCCCTTGGCCCACCACAGACACAGGTTCTGATCTGCTCAGCTAGAGATGCCCAGGAACTGTCATTTTACTCATCCCTTTGCCTCCAGGAAAGCCTGATTATAGACAGCCTCCAGAGGGCTGGGGACGACCCCTCATGCCCACATAGGTCCTCTGGTCCTTAAATTGGGAATCATATACTTCAGTCTAGCTCCCAGAATCTGTAGACTTGGCTCTCGGGATCTGAAGCCCAGTGCAAGATAATCCTCTACCCCAAGGAGCTAGAAGAACTTGAATTCAGAAACCCTGGAGACTTGTCTCCCATCCTCGGACAGGGAAGATGTATTGCTAGTGAATGACTCTTCCAGGCTTGGAAAGCCCCCATCCTGCAAGGACCTGCCTCCTGCCCGAGCCATACCCGAGCCATTCCAGCTGGCTGGACAGCTTTCCACAGAGAACATGAGATGTTTATTGACACTCCATTACTCCACACCGCCGTGCCCAGCCCTGTGCCCAGACCCACCAGACTCTACACTGGAAGGCCAACATGGAGAGCCAGAAAGGGCTGGGGTATCATCCAATCTCACAGAATCATCTCTTTACATAGGAGGAAGCTGAAACCAGGAGGAAGGGAGAGAGAAACTATCCTAGACCTCCCTGCGAGGCTTTTGTGGAGCTGGAGTAGAAACCCTGGGTCCTGACTCCCACCCCGGGGCTTGCAGATTGCTACATAGGGGAAGTGAGCTGTGTGTGGAAAAAGGGTTTGACAGCCCCTCTCTAGAGCACAACTGTTCCTGCTTTGAGCAAGGATTTCTAGTGATGTCAGAGTGCCCCACCACCCCTCGGGTCTGCTGGAGCTGTATGCTGAGCCAAGCCTCCAAAATTATCCCCCTCTCCATGGCCCAACAGCTGCCTGATCTCTGAGGAAGCAGATGGGGCTCCTGGGGCCAGCCAGCTGACCCTGGAGAAGTTCCAGAGGCAAACACTGACCCAGAAACTTCACCAGAGACTCTGGGGTAGGGTGGGGTCCAGGGATCAGAGATTCCCATGGGGAGGACTGTGCATTGGAAGATGGGTTCCCGGCTGTGGCCAGTGCTGACTGCGGAGGGGGTGGGGAGACGGGAAGTCTATTTTTGTGAAACAGAGGGAAGAGTTTATTATTGTTATTTTTGGTAAAATAAAGGAGGCAAACTAAAGTGGCCCTGGTGGGAAGCTGTGGTCTGGATGCCACATGGCTCCTGGGCAGGCTGAGAAGGGAGGGTTTTTTGTCCTGAGATCCCAGGCCATGGGGAGGGCTGGTTGGTGTGGTCATGTCTGGCCTAGCTCTGCAGGGTGGAGATACCAATGTTTTCCCAGGACTCTGGGAATTCTGGACCCAGAATTTCTGGCCTAGTTTAGGAGTAGGGAGGGCTGGTGCTTGCCTTCGTGGAATTCAGCCTCTTGGGAGTCTTTCCTTGTTTCAGCTCAGGTTCCCTGGCATGGCTATTCTCACCCCATGTCCTTAGTCTGTGTGGTTTATTGGAGCAAATGGGTCAAGGGACAGAGCAGAAATATAGTCCTAACCCTAATCACAGCAAGGGAAGCCTTTCTCAAGAAAAAGCTGTTTGTTGGGTGCTGGCTAGAGCTCAAAGTGAGGGTGGCAAGACATGGGCTGACTTCTGAGCTTATTCCTCAGGAGACATCTGAGCCCCTTAGCACAGGTCTTGCTGTCATTCCACTGTCCCTCACCCACCAGCTGCCCAGACAAGAGTCAGCAATGGGCCACTTAGAGCTCTTTCCTCTCCCTACAAGGGAGACAGGCTGGCTTTGTGCAGTGGCTCTCCTGGGAAGTAGAGGCCTGGGGTCCAGTCCCAGTCTGTTTCATGACTAGGTGTGGAAGCAAGGGACTGCCTTACCTCTGAGCTCCTTCATTACTCACAGTCTGTGGATCATTCACAGTCATAACAGTAATAGCTAACACTCACTATGTATCGAGCACAGCTCTAAATGCTTGACGTGTCATAGCTTACCAAATCAGGTCTGTCTTTGGCTAGCTGCCTGGCTCCCTTCCTGGTGCCCAGTATCCGTGCTTTCACTGCTTTAGTATCTGGAAAGCCCTCCACTCTGCCCTTCTTTCTTCTGGCTTACCAGAGGAGGCCCAGCCTACCATCCTAAAAGGCGGCCCTGCTTGCACACCTCCTATGTCAGGTCACCATTACCTCCTGAATGACTGGACAGCTCAGACTCAAAGTTCAGGCTCTGCGCTCATAGTTGTTTCGGAATATACCGTGGCAGGGAAGGTAAATTTATCTCAGAACTGTGTGACCAAGTCCTGCACTTAAGGTGGGAATGTCTGACTACATCAGGAAGACATCACAAAATTGCTTTGAGAAATTCAGAACAGGATGCTCGGAGACAACAGAGGTAAAGAAAAAGGAGGATACACAAAGAGAGAGTTGGGGCTCCAGTAAGCCAGAGGAAAGCAGGCAGCATTTCCCTTATCCAACAGGGCAAAACTTGGCAGGAGGGAGTCCTGTGAGAGGCAGTGTGTTGAGGGTAGAGGGCCAGTTTGGTTGGGCAGTCACAGCAGAAGGCTTTGTTTTCCTGTTTGTTCAAGATCCATGAAAGTATTTAGAGAAGGGAATGAGGTGGAAGCAAGGAACTCTTCCCATTTTGGGGCAGAGCATCTACCTTTGAGTAAAGGATACCCTGCCATCCTTGGCCCTGGTGAACACTGTAGCTTCTTCTTTGAGGTTTCCTGCTGCCGTTCCCACTGTCCCACCCCCAGAAGCTGTATGTAGTGCATGGTGAAGGGAGCCACCGAATGAGTGGAGGTCCACCTGATTTGGAGGAGCCCTCCTGGAGCCCTTCCTTCTCTGAATCCTCCAGAGCCCTCATCTAGTATTAACTGAAGTATGTACTTAGAGACATAGCAGTTTGGAGAACCTGGAATGAAACATAGACCTGAGAGACTCAGGACCAGCTGGCTATTTCAATATTCAGGAAACAGAGAGAGGAATAGGCCAGCATGGCCACCAAAGATATGAAGCTTGAGTGGGCCTAGAAGGTGATGGGTAGGAGAGGTCAGGATATACAGGGGCCTTTGGATTGGACTGAGGGATTCTCTAAGTGACTCAGCACAGAAGCTTGGGAGAAGGCCACCTCTCCGGCCTTCACCCAGACTGAGAAATGTAGCAAATCCTTGAATGTTCTCTCAAGTTCCAGACCCCCTTCCATCATACAGATGAGAAGACTGAGCCCAAAAGGGGGAAAGGAACAAAGCTTTAAAGGGATGGTGGAATGGAAGTCTAAGGGGCTCTATCAGCAGTGCTCACCAGACCCATATAACAATCCTGAGACAGACAGGGAAGGGATATTTTACTCCCATTTCACCGAGGAGGAAACACTCTCTAGAGTCAGGACCTGAATTAAACCCAAGTCAGCATTCTCATTCCCTCATTACACTTGCAGCCTGGGGGAGTAGAGGGAGCTGGTTGAAATACTAATCTAAAAGCCGTTGGTTTTCTCCAAGAAATGAACTTCTAAGTGTTCAATTTTGAACTACTGGGGGTAACGCTTTGCTCAAGAAAACTCTTAGAGTGAAATGATAGGTACACAAACATCTGTGGAAATTTTACAGAATTAGTCCTCGTTTTAGAAAAGACTGGCAGCATTTCCCCATATGCAAAAGGCACTTTAAAAATTCCATCCTGGCACACGGAAGCTTTCGGTAAATGGTAATTACACCTGCCGCTGTTTGGATGCCCCCATCCTGGCGCTTCCCCGACCTCCCGACCTTCACTAGAAAAAAAATAACAACGGAGGGGTGTTGGGAGAGGGTGGTGGGGTTACATTTTATGTTTAAATAAAAATAAAAAAATATATTAAAAAAAATAACAACGTCTAGAGGAGCTAAGCCCCACCCCCGCCCCAGCAATCTTCCCGCCCCTCTCTAGCACGTCTTCCCTGTTTGCTTAGCTCGCCCCCACCCTTTGGCGGGGCGTAGCCATCAAGGCGCATGCGCAGCTCCTCCCCTCTCCGGTCGGGCCCGCCCCTCGGGTCTAGTACCGCCTCTTCCGCGTTCTCGGAGCGACCTGCAGGTGGGTGCGCGCGACCGGTCCCGCGGCTGAGGTAAAGGCAACACAGCGAGGTATCCCTCCGAGCAAAATGGGGCGGGGGACCGTGAACGAGTCGGTGTGCCCGGGACAGGGCAGTTAGGGCCTTCAGAGTGGCCCTAGGTCACGATCCGAGCGTGCTGCGGAGGGACCGTGGAAGGGGACGCTTCTTTAGGGCTCTCCTCAGGGACCCCGTCTGTGACCTGGCGGGGTTCAGTCCGTGACGAGCTCAGGACGCGGCGTGTGTCCCTGGCCGGGACTCAGCTGGTGCCTGGGGTGAGAATTAGGTCGTGACAGGTGTCCGATGTCGGAGCTCCGTCAGTGGCCAGTTTGAAATCAGTCCCTAACACACCGTATAGCTGGGCTCAAGGCTCAGGAGTCCAACATCACGAATAGATTTTCACGTGAGGAGTTTATCATCTGTGTGCACTACCTTATTTTAAAGTTAACTGTTTTCATCCCAAAGCTCTTGACATGTGTAGGTTCGCTGTACAGTGAGGAGAGATGATGCCTGGTGTATTCTCTTCTTAGGGAGTTTCCAGGCTACCTGTCAGGTGGTCAGTGGCAGATGAGAGCCCAGGGCAGGTGACACGAATGAAATATTGGAAGTGCTTGACTTTGGGGTAGGTAGTCCTGGGTTCAGATCTCACCTCTGCCACTTCCTAACTGTGTGTCCTTGAGTCATTTCCCCTCTCAGAGCTTTGGTTTGTCTTGTATAAAAGGGACACAATAAGGTCATTGTAAAGGTTGACTAGAATTACATGTGTCACCTAGTATGACACCCACCACAGAATGGGTGCTGAAGACATGGCAGCTGTGATTTTTTCGAACTAGGTCATTTTGGTTTGGAGTACTTCAGAAAGTACTTTAGGGAGTACTTTAGAGAGGTTCCTGGGGAAGAGTTGAGGTGACCTAAGTCTTGAAGCCTCCTTGGACTTTATAGGTGGAACTGATGTTGCAGGATGGGAAGGGAACTAGTGCTTGTTGAACATGGCTCATGTGCCAAGCCCTGCACTGGGCCATGGATGTATATTGTTGCACTGGATCCTCAGCCCTTTGGCCTGGTGCTTTCAGTCTTACTACCCTTTGCTTCAGCCCCTCTAAAAAGGACAAGGCTGGAAGTGATGTAAAGAGGAGACCAAGGGGTTGGGTTTTCATATGGAGCCGAACCAGCTGGAGACTTTGGTGTCCCCTTCCCCAGTTTCTCCCACCTCAGCTCTTCTCCTTTTGTGATCTCAGAGTTAATTGGGTTCTTGACTTTGGGAAACCTGTTACTCTAGTGCTCTAGCAGACTTTGGTGATTTGAAGGCCTGGCAAGAGAGCACCTCTCAAACTTAGACTGTGTGAAACTGAACCTTGGCAGAGAGAAGCTCTGTGAACAGGACCTGTGGATTCCAGCACATGCTTAGAAGTGTAGGAAGTCTCCTGCTATGTGGTCCCATAGTAATCTAGTAATCTGGCCCCTTTTGCATCCTTTTCATGGGTGCCCATGTGATCTTCCTCAGACAGTTCTCATCATGTTTTGTCTCTGCTCAGAAACCTTGGCAGGCTTCCTTGCCTACTGTATAGAGTCTGGACTCCTCATAGCCACATAGACGAGTTCCCCCATAATCTGTTCCCAAACATCTCTCCTGCCTTGTTTCCCTTTGTTCTCCCAAACCTACACCCTGTGCCTCAGTCAAAATAGCTAGTTTTTGTTCCTTAAACACTCCCTACATGTTCCTTTGTTTGCACTCTCTTCCTTACATTCCCTCTTCCTTCCCGTCTTTCAAGGTCAGTGTCCCATTTGACCTTCTTAGGGAAGCTTCTCTGATCTCCTCGCTGGATTAGTTGCCCTCCTTCCCATCTTCACTAGCAGAGGCTGAACTTCAAATATAGCTCTGATTACTATCTACCTTGGGAATGTCTCCCTATGTGTACTCTGAGTACACTGGTAGTAAGGGACCATGTCTATTTCATCCTTCCTCTTCCTGGCACATAGTAGGCCTTTGCGGTGTTTGTGGTTAAATGAGTCATTAACATTTTTTATTTATTCACTTTGGTCTTTGTTTTATGAGCTTTCAGGTTCAGATTGGACCTTTGTGTTTTTCCTTCTCTTTGTGCCTAAGGAGAGCCCTAGTTTAGATTGATGATGCCCTGATTTCTGGCATCAAAGGCAAGAAAATACAGGAATTCTGTACAAGGCAAGATTTTTCATTGCTGTTTTTGTTCTCTTGGCTTTGCTATGAGTTTTGTTAGAAGGAAGGCGGTACTCTGTTCAGAGACCTGAACTGAATGTGATACAGTTCATGCAGGGGAAAACTCACAGGTGGTTTAATCTGTTGTTCTGCCTTTGGCCTTGGCCTTGGAGCTGGTCCTTCTCATTTGGGAACCTGCAACTACAAATTCGCATTTTTCCTTGCCAACAGCTTCAGCATGTGGAACAGAAGGCTCTTTGATGATCGTAGGAAAATACACATCGTTGATAGTAGAAGGAGCTTGGGAACCGTCTGGTTCTACCTCTGATTTTATAGATGAGGAGAGGTCCCAGGAGAGGAAGGACTTGATTAAGACTGCACAAGGAATCAGTCAGTGGTGGAGATAGTACTAAAAGTGAGATAGTACTACAAGTGAAAGTCCTGACTGTTTTTTCCAGTCCACTACCTTTTAAATATCATATCTAACATTGATTGAGCACTTATTATATGGCAGATACTGTTTCCGTGCTTTATATGTAACACCTTAAAACTCTGTTTATAGACTTGGAAACTGAGGCAGGTAGGAATCATTCAGATCTGCTTTCTGATTCCACAACTCTGATTTTTAATATGGTGGAAATGGCAGCCATCTCCTCACCAGTGGGTGGAACAGTTCTCCAAAGAGCTTGCTCCCAGATTGTGCTACCTCTGTGAGTGAGAGCTGTCCTCCTGGTGATGTCCCTCTGTGACCTGGGGAGATGTCTTGAGAGGAATCCAGAGTGCTTTGAAAGAACGGACAAAAAAATGAAGAAGCCCATGAGTATTTGTTTATCATGTTTATCAAGTCAGATAGTAAATGCAGTTCTAGAATAAATGTAGTCCAGGATCTTTCTGTAAAGATTCCCAGTCAAGGGTGGCAAGATTGAATTCAATAAACACATACTGAGCTTTTGTTATGTACAAAACCCTGGTATTGAGAAATATACACAGAGGAAAACACATTTCCTGCCCTCAAATAAGTAATTGTCTTCTCAGAGCCTTCTCCCTCCAGTGTAGTTGGAAAGATAGAGAATCACATAAATAACTGAAATCAGACTGACTGTGGTAAATGTAGTAAGGAATGTAAACAAAGTGGGAGTTTGGGAAAAGGAGAAATCAATCCCAACATGACCAAAGGGAGTCTAGAAAAGGATTCCTGAGGGTGGAAATTTATGCTGGGCTTTGGAAGAAGTTCATTCCTATGTGAAGCTGCAATTTGAGCAGTAGTCTAGAAGTGGAAAGGAGCGGGGGG
>ML110955.1:0-60061 GCA_003697995.1 Taxidea taxus jeffersonii | reverse complement strand
TTTTTTTTTTTTTTTACTTTTTTTTTTTTCTCTTTTGGTTATCAGTTGCAAATTGTTTTGGTTTGTCATTGTTACCTTGTTGAGATGTATGCTCAGTTTCCCAAATTGCTCCTTTTAGTATAGTCTGGGCCTGGCAAATGATTAGTAAGACTGGAAAACTGTGTTTTCTCTAGAGGATAACTCAAGTTCTTAATTGAGATATGCATAATCAATTTTATAGAAGGAAGAGCTGGACAAGTATTCCATTGTGTATGTACATTTAAGCTTTAGTAATTGCAATATTTTAAAAATCTGCATATTTAAGTACAACATAAACTTTAGGCTCCTTTCATATTAAAATGATTAGCTAAGTTGATAAATGTGTTATCTTCAGCCAAACTTTTAAAGATCCATTTGTCCCTTAACAATCCCTAGCCTTCTTTGCATATAGATTGAAGTCATGTGATTGGGTCAATGGCCAACTGGATGAGTGGGAATGCTGGAAGACACTTCCAGAATAGGTCATTAAAAGTATTTTGTGGGATACTCACCCGGATTCAGCAACTTTGGATGCCACATACTTCTAATAAAAACAGTCCTTCCTAGACTTAATGTTCATATAGACATCCAGGGTTCTGGTTGAAAGGCAAATTCTGATAGAGTATATTTGTGGTGGAGTGTGAGATTGTACATTTCTAACCAGCTCTCAGATTCTTTTGCTGCTGGCTCATAGAGTCCACTTTGAGTAGCAAGGTTGTATTTTGCATAACTACAAGAGAGACTGGGGTGTCACCTAAACTGTATTTTTTTTAATTTTTTTAAAAATTTATTTGACAGACAGAGATCACAAGTAGGCAGAGAGGCAGGCAGAGAGAGAGGAGGAAGCAGGCTCCCCGCTGAGCAGAGAGTCTGATGCGGGGCTCGATCCCTGGACCCTGGGATCATGACCTGAGCCGAAGGCAGAGGCTTTAACCCACTGAGCCACCCAGGCGCCCCCCCCTTTTTTTTTGACCTGATAAATTGCATCTATGTAAAATCCATAGCTGACTTCAGACAATTTGGTGAAGAATGAATGCTTCTCCCTAAGATATGGAACACATAACAATGTCACTTATTCAAAACTGAGTTGCAGGTTCTATCCATGGAAATCAGGTAAGAAAAAAAGTAAAAGGCATACAGGTAGAAAAATAAGAAGTAAAAATATTTTTATATGTAGAAGACCTGTTTGTCTATACAGGTTTGTCTGCATAGAGGTTTGTCTGTATGTAGAAGACCTGTTTGTCTATATATAATGTGATGGGATTAAAGAACTAGCAGAACTGAAAAGTGCATTTTGCAAAGTTTTTTGGGATACAGGATTAATACAAAAATCAAATGTATTACTATATAATCAAAATTAATAATCAGAAAGTGAAATTTATAAAATAATACTAATTAAAATACCATTTAAAAACATGAAATAACTTGGAATAAATCTAACAAAGGTTGTGAAAGATCTACACCTTGAAAATAACAAAATACCTCTGATAAAAACTGAAGATCTCATATATAAATGGAGACCTATATCAGGTGTATGGGTCAGAAGCTTGATATCATTAAGATATCAATTTTCCCTAAACTAATATATAATTCAAAATAATCTCAATCAAAATCCCATCATTCCATTCTGGAGAAGTTGGAAAGCTTACTCAAAACTCATATGGAAACAGAAAAGATCTAGGACTTTTAAAAGAACAAAGTTGGAAGACTAAATATCTTTATTACAAAATGCAGTATATTCAATTTGGGTGTTTTGTCATAAAAGGATATTGTATTTTTTCACATTATTATGCATTTATTGAGATGATCATATGATTTTACCTTTTATTCTATTAATGTGGCATATCACATTTACTTGTTTGTGTATTTTGAAACATCCTTGCATCCCAAGGATAAATCTCACTTGATCAAAGTATATGATCCTTTTTCTTTTAAGACATAATTACTTATTTGAGAGACAGAAAGCATAAGTATGGAGGAGGAGTTGCGAGAGGGAAAGTGAGAGTCTTAAGCAGGCTCTGAGTTGAGCATGGAACCAGATATGGGGCTTGATCTCAAGACCCTGAGATCACAGCCTGAGCTGGAATCAGATGTTTAACTGATGGCACCATCCAGGCCCCATTATATAATCCTTTCTAATATGTTGTTGAATTTGTTTTGCTAACATCTTTTTGTGATAATGATCTTCAACAAATTTTATATAGGAGGAAGATGCCTCAATATAATAATATTATATATTATTATTTATATTATATATATAATAAAGGCTATATATGATAAAACTGTGGCTACTATACTCGATAGTGAAATACTAAAAGTTTTTCCTCTAAGATCAGGAACAAGAAAAAAGAATCTATTGTCAACATTCACTCACCATAGTCATAGTATAAGAAGTCCTAATCAGAAAAATCAGATAAGGAAAAAAAATAAAATTGTCTCTGTTTGCAAATGATATTATCTGTTTTTTTTTAATTGAAGTATAATTAACATAAAATGTTGTATTGGTTTCAGATGTACAACATATTGATTCAATAAATCTATACATTACCAAGTGCTCACCATAAATGTAGTCACTATCTGTCACCATTATAATTTTATTGACTATATTCCTTATGCTGTACTTTTCATCTCCTTTATTTATTTTATCACTAGAAGTTTGTACCTTTTAATTCCCTTTATCTTTTTTCCTCATCTTCCACCTAAATCCCCTCTTGCTTTTATATAGAAAATCATAAAGACTCAACCAAAAAAATTGTTGGAACTAATCAACAGATTCATTAGAGCTGTAGAGCATTAAATCAGCATCCAGAAATTAGGTGCAGTTTTATACACTAACAACAAAATAAATTTAAAAAGGCACAATATGGAAGTGCCTTGCTGACACAGTATGTTAAGGATCTGATTCTCTCTCCCTCTCCCTCTGCCCCTTTCACTCATACTCTCTCTCTCTCTTTCCAAAATAAATAGATATTTTTTTAAAGTACAATCTGCCATCAGCTTCATAAATTACTATAGATTTGAACCTGTTCTCTGTCATGGTGATATATTTGAGAGGGGGTTCCAAGTTATTAGGATTGTTTTTCCTTCTTCTGAAAAGGAGACCCATTAAACTTTCTCAAACATTTTTGGATCCATTGATCATTAATTTTGGTTCAAAATTAAAGACATAAATATTAGCTAAGTTGCTCACCCTATCAGTGTGTTCTTATCTAGGGATATCTTTGGATTTTACTCTGAGTAAAGTCACTTCATAATTTCTGATTTGGAAACAGGTGGAAAAACTTGCTAACTATCTGACAAAAGAAAGACAAAGAAGATGAAAGCAGAGTCAATGGTGTGCCATGCACTCAGAATTCATAAATCTAAATTCTTCATGTGGTGGTGTAGACAATGTGAGGGAATAAATAATAGTGGTAATTTTGGGGTTCACACAAAACCTGACAGTAGGTCAACTGGGGAGCATCACTGCACAGGCTCTGAAGTCATGGGCTTATTGATCTTGGGTGAGTTCCTTAACTCTGAATCTCACGTGTCTCATTTGGGAAATATGGAATACCATTATAATTATGCTAAAGGTTATCATAAGCTTCTTATGGGAAGCTTCTTCTTCATAAGGGAAAACTGTTACACAATGTATGGCACAGAAAAAGTACTAAATAAATGTTAATTAATGTTAGAATCAAGTGCACCCTATGTTGGATATTTTAAAAGAAATATTATAAAATTACTATTTTCATACTTATTAGGTAAAATATACATTTTAAAAATGTCATAGTGGTGTACATCATGCATTAATTTGTACTTTCAAAAAATAATTAATTTTGATGGAAATGAAATGGAAATAATCCCATTTCAGTGAGAAATAAGGACTTAAATATTTAGTATATTTATAACCAGTATGAAAGTTCTAATTTGTCTAATGCTAATTTCATTAACATTATATGACTCAATTTATTTGAGTCATAAATGTTAGTTTTAAATGAAACCTACACCTGTAACTTATAAAAGTTGAGTTTCTGTGTTCTTTTTTAAAGATTTTATTTATTTATTCAACAGAGTGAGAGAGAGAGATCACACGTAGGCAGAGACGCAGGCAGAGAGAGAGGGGGAAGCAGGCTCCTCATGAGCAGATAACCCATTGTGGGGCTCAATCCCAGGACCCTGGGATCATGACCTGAGCTGAAAGCAGAGACTTAACCCAATGAACCACCCAGATGCCCCAAGTTTCTGTGTTCTGTTAAAGGTTAAGTACAATTTGTTTTGGAAGGAAAATGTCTCACACTATCTTTCACTAAACACAAAATATCCAGCTTTTAGAAAAGTATTTGTTACTTTGAAATTTTGTAACTTCAAAATAATTACGAAATTATTTTGTCAGCATTATGCTAGATTACAGTGAATTGTTTAGATGATATATTGAGATTTAATGTCCACATGTTATTTCAGATGGCTGTTACTTGATGGGCCTGGAGGAGATTATCATCAAAGCTCTACTCACTTGTTTGATAATCATCTGTTTTACTTATATACACCTCTTATGTTGCAAAATACTTTATAGTAGCAGCAGGCTAACCTGCTGTGTTTCCCAGAGATTATGTATGGCAATTCAGACAAGATCCCTCAGAGCTATTTATTGAAGAGAATTTGCTTAAAAATACATCTTCAATAGCCAGTTCTTGTTTCTGAGTAAATTCATCTAGGTTCCAGTATATCACAAGAGAAAACGAAAGAAAAAGAGATTCTCCTAATTATTTTTTAGGAAAGTATTTCCACATTTTATCATAATTTCACATATGAAATCAATCAATAAACAAATTTTAAAAATTGTGTTTCCTATTCTCCACATAAATTCTCGTAAATAATCCATTTTTTATGTTTCATCTTTTAAACATATTTAATAACATCTTTTTCCATGAAAGCACTGAACCTTTCTCCACTTGTTTCTCTATTTATTCATTATTTTTTAATTTTTAAATTAAGGTATATTTTGCAGGAAATAAAACACATTTTAATGTCTCATTAGATTAGCTTGGACAATGTATACATGTATGTAACTGCCACACTAATCAAAATAGAGTACAAAGCTGTACCCTTGAGGGCATTAATTTGTAGTCAAAGCAGCATTCAGCGCCACTGATCTGCTTTCTGTCATTATCTGCACACTGTCACCTGTCTTAGAACTTCAAATAAATAAAATCACATTATATTTGTTCTCTTGTGCATGACTTTTTTACTCAGTATAATATTTCAAAGATTTATTCTTTTGTTTACATATTTTTATTTTTATTTTTAACCACTAAGTGGTCTTCAAATGGGTAAATGTGTGAAAGGATGTTTAGCCAGTTATCTGTTAATGGACTTGGGTTTTTACATTTTTGCCTCTTATGATTAACACTGCTATGAATATCCTGTACAAGTATTTACTGTGAATATATGCTTTCATTTATCTTTGAATAATACTCTGAGTGGAATGGTTGGTAATATGATGTGTGTGTTTAACTTTATAAGAAAATACCTAACTGTTCTACAAAGTAGTTACAGCATTTACATTCCCAACAGCAAAAAGAAAGTCCAAATTGATTCCTATGCCTGAAATTTGACATTGTTATTCCATTTAAGATAGCCATTCCAGCAGATGTTTATTGGGAGTCCGTCGTGCTTTTATTTTCCATTTCCTTGATAAATAATGATAATAAATTTTTATGCACATATTAGCCATATATCATATTTTATTAAAAACTTGCTCAAACCATTTGTCCATATTGTAGTGGGCTATCTTCATTAATTTTTGTTAAATACTTTTGATCAAGTTATATATGAGAAATAGGTATAGCAAATGTTTTCTTCCAAAGAGTGGTAGGTGATATTATATTTAAATGGCACAAATACATTTATAAATAAATTTAATGATATAATATGAAGGCATTTTACTTTTTTAATCATTTTCAATTCATATTTTTCTTATATATATTTTTTGTCTTATTTGTTATCCATATAGGTGTAAGGTTTTCCTTTGATTTCTGCTACAATATTTTTTGTGTATTTTCTTGTTGTTTTCTAAGTGTCAAAATACATTTACTTTTAAAGATCAGTGGTGGTAGTTAGTTGTCATTACCTACTATAAAACAAAATAATATTCAGTGTATTTTGATGAATTTTCATAAGTATGTAAATCCATGTATCCACCCAAACCCAAGATGTAGAACTGTTTGTTGTCCCTAAGAGTTATCTTGGTCCCTTTGGCAATCATTGGGTCCAACACCATCTGTCTCAGGCAAGCATGATCTGCTTTCTATTTCCCTAGATTTAATAAACATTTTCTAAATGTCATATGAACAGAATTATGAAAAATGTATTTGCATCTGGGTTCTGCAGCTCAGTGTTATTGTCCATGTCATTATTTGTATCAATAGTGAATTATTTTTTATTGCTGAATAGTATCCCATTGCATGGCTCGATCCCCACTTTTTGTCCACTTACATGCTGATGTAAGTTTTCCAAGTTTTTGTCTATCAAGAATAAAGCTCCTGTGAAGTCTTTGCACATGTTCTTATATGCACGTAGGTTTTCATCTCTTGTGAATAAATTCCTCGGATGAAATTCTCAGCTGTGTGGTAAGTGTATCTATAAGTTTATAAGAAACTGATGAACAGTTTTCTGTGGAGGTTGGATGATGCATGGGTACATAGATCTGGCGCAGATAGTGGAGGAATGTCCACCTGGTGCATATATGCTTGCCTCTCTAGGCTCTGCTTTTGCACTTACATTCCACTGTCCATTTTATTTACCTCTTATATTTGTAGCACCTAGATCTCTTTTCTTCATCTTCCATAGAAGTCTAATAGTTTTAATAGTCATTGGTGTTTGGTGGAAGCAGAGAGCTTTTGTGAAATGATCTTTTTTTTAATTGTATGTCTGGATGGGTTTTAAAGGATATTCATTTTTACTGGTGGAAAATTTATCATCAGTTTCCATAAGAGAAATCATTTACTTCTCTCCTTCTCTATTTTCTAAAAATGTTTGTGTAGGATTTACAACATTTCTTTGTCAGATGTTTTATAGAATTCACCACTGTAGGCATCTGGGCCTGAAGTTTCCTTTGTGTGAAAGTTTCTAATTATGAATTCATTTTTCAGAATGTTTATAGGGTCTTCAGGCTTCCTATTTCTCAGGTCAATCTTTCATTAAAATTGTTTATTGCAGTCTTTTTTACCCATTTAAATCTAGAGTATCTATAATACCTAAGTACTTTGCTGACCCTAATGAAGAAGTAGTTCAAAATATAATAGAGTTTTTAGATTATGCCTGCACTGACCAGATAAATATCCAGGTAGGCTGTTGTAACCTACACTCAAATTAGCAGCACCAGATTTTTGGTTTCAAGGACAAAAGCAGAAGAATCACCACACACTGCATTTCTCTCTCTGTTTTTCCTTATTACCATCAGCTTGTGGAGGGGTAGGAAGCAAACATCATATTGAGGAGAGAAAAGGAATTATTTATGTATGCTTTCTGTTTCAACCTCCTTTGTTTGTGGTTTTATAGAGAGATCAAGACAATTACTATTTACATTTCTACTTCATGCTTTATTCTATAAGCAATATAAATCCAAGTCATTTGCCTAGAGCGTCTTTTAAAAACAAACACATCATTGTGCACCAATTAATGACTCTTTTGCCCATAATTTACATAACTGAATTTATAACTGGTAAATATTTCAACTTGATTGTGAGCTCAAAAGTTGAAATAACAAAATCTGTAGCAAATCTTTCAGTTTTATGGAGTGTTCTCTCAGGTAAAGTAGAACGTTAGTGGATTATTTGAGAAACTAATACAAACATTATTCTTACCTCACTCAACTAGTGAATATAGGGCTCTGCTTCATTACTTTCCAAATAATGTAAGTATAATTTATATCATGTATAATTCTTAAAACAATGTTATTACTGATTTTTGTCATTACTTAAAAAAGTTACAATAGGACCTCATGAATTCAGGATCTGCTCAGAAAATTTGTCATAAATTTAATACTTTAACACATATACAATGATAAAAAGATATATACACACATGCTTGTTTTATAAATCTGAGACATACTAACACCCCTTCTTTCACCTACCAAGAATAATTTTTTCATTATAAATCTATTTTTTGTATAAAAGTATTTTTAATAAAGCCTTCAGAAATACAAATAAATTAATTATGGTTATTAATGTCAAATGTATTTTGTTATGTGATAAATTAGTTATTTATTGTTATTTGTATGAACCTACAAACAACCAGGTGAAACATAGAATTCACAAATATTAGTTTCCTACAAAATTCTTCCATTTTGTATGATAAAATATTAATATTTCAATTTCTATTGGCTTGTGTAAATAAATGTCTGAACTTGTCATATTTAATATTTATGACAGCCCTATAATCTATGATAAAATTTGTCTATAAAATACTTGGAGCATCTTCTAAATCTAAGATGACAAGAAATGCATAGCAGATTTCTGATTTTGTTTGCCTTTCTCCTAATAGCCCTTTGTAAATTCTACATCTCTGACCTATTCCAGGTGAAGAGTTTTCTTGTAAATCAGTTATTTTAGAGTCATTCACTTGAAAAAGTAACATTGGGCATGGTCATCATTAATGCAAGGTACAAAGAAGTTTTCTGGAGCTCTGAGAAGTTCTTTGTTATAACCTCTGAAGGAAAATAAAATAAAAGTATTCCTTTTTTTAAAAATATTTTAAACTGGTCAATGCAGATATCAGCATATAATGTCTATAGCAAGTGTGGTTACTTTTCTAATCTGAAGGTTAAAATAGATAGGGCACAGAAGGTTTGTCATGGCATTGCTGAATTACAGAATTAACCACTGTAACTGGATTGCCTTGCCCTCATTGTTTCAGACTATTTAATGAATTTTCTGTCACTCTCTTGTTATCAGTTATGTAAATGTCAACATTGGTATTAATGGGCACAATCTAATAAATTTCCAGCAATAATATAATCTTTAATCAGGCATTATTTATTAATTGCATGGAATGATAGAAAACCATTGAAATGTTGATACCTAAAATTTTTAATGTTAAAATATTTAATGAGAGATCACGCAAATCAAAAATTAGGAAAGATGTATGCTCTGTGTTTATAATTATGTAGTTTTGGATTCTTTCCCTCTCTCATCAGTCTCCCTTTCTTATAAGATTTTTTCTTTGATAAGCATTATATAACATCTTACAACCTGAGTTTATACAAATTTAATTTTTTTCTAAAATAAAACTGTAACAAAATTGAGTGTGTTAAAATATAGCCCCATTGTCTGAGTTAAATTGCACTGAATTAAAATGTTTATAAAAGAGTGCATTTGGAGGGGCTCCTGGGTGGCTCAATGGGTTAAAGCCTCTGCCTTCCTCTCAGGTCATGATCCCAGGGTCCTAGGATGGAGCCTGACATCGAGCCTCGCATTGAGCCCCGCATCAGGATCTCTGCTCAGCAGGGAGCCTGCTTCTCCCTCTTTCTCTGCCTGCCTCTCTGCCTGCTTGTGATCTCTGTCTGTCAAATAAATAAAAATAAAATCTTAAAAAAAAAGAGTGCATTTGGAATAAAAGAACATATTAAATAATGTGTATTTTTAAAAATCATTTATAGTTACTGTGAAATCTTGGAGGGCAACATGTGAGAAAAAAATCAATTCTATGAAAAATAGTTACATAAAAAATAATTGGGTTTCTGTACATTATTAATGATGGATTTTCTTTATTTAAATATAGAAATTATCTTTGAAATCTTTAAAATTTTATTCAGAACACAATGCATATTTTCCCATTGAATAAAATATTTGAGGTTATTCATTCTTACAATCTCTTAGGTAAAATGTGAAAAGTGGTAATTTGGTTGGCTAGTCATTCCATTTATACTTGTTATTAGAAATTATACAACCATCTTTATATTTAAGTTCAAGTGAAATGATAAGCGAAGTTGTATTCATATGTGATCAGTTAATCATCATCATAATAAAGACCACCTCAAATCTACTTACTATGTTAAAACAGAATTCAGGCCTTTTCTGTTATTATTTTCATTAATTTTCACTAGGCTCAGAAGTACTGGTGTTGATTTGCATTCCAAAAGATAGTTTCAAATGGCACCATGGATTTAACTTGAAACATAAAAGCCAACAAATTCAAAGTTAAGCTCATATTCGATTTTGTTATAATCCCTGTTAAAACTGGGCTATTTTTAAACATTTGCATATTTTTCATTTATAATGCTCTCTAATAAGGTTGGCCTTACTGCTCAAAGTAACAGAATAAATGTTTAAAGACTCATAGTTTAAGGGACTTTGGAGAGCCCTTTGTCTATCTCTGATTGTCCTTACACTAACTGCCTTTAAACTATTTAATGTGAAAGAATTATGTCTCTTATTCAGCCGTCATTATTATGTACTTACTATGTGTAACAATTTGTTGCTGAGGATTCAGAGATAAGAAATCACAGTGTCTTGCCCTAAAAATGTTCATAGTTGATGGAAAGACAAAATTGACTTCCAAAATTGGATTTCTAGTATAAGTACTTTGGAAGAAATACTACTAGATTGCTTGGGAACACAGAGAAAAGACATCTAAGTCAAATAGGAGTATTTCAAAGGTTTCTTGGAGAAGAAAAATTATTTGACTCACAAAAGAGAAGCACTGGAGGAAAAGGACTTTAAGGCTTAGGCATCCAACATGTCTTCAAATGGATCCACTTTCCCTCTGGCTTTCTCTCAGCAGACACAGTATGTAAATGAAGCTGGTGCGTTCCTCTATCTTATTTTGACTAAGATGGCCTTAATGCTTCCCTCAGCTTGACAAATCTTTAGACAGGCTTCTTCCTGACCTGGTCTCCT
The DNA here is from genome assembly GCA_003697995.1 of Taxidea taxus jeffersonii. NCBI lineage: Eukaryota > Metazoa > Chordata > Mammalia > Carnivora > Mustelidae > Taxidea > Taxidea taxus. The sequence goes on along the minus strand of ML110955.1, from coordinate 49,160 downwards.
GGCCTCCCTTTCCTTAGAACATTTACTTAAGAAAACTTTTGATTATCAATTCTTTCTTTGCCCCTCTGAGATGTAAATCTTCTCTCATCCTCTGTACCCACTAATGTCTCTTCCAAGAACCTGGGAGCCAGCACTTTGAAATGTAATCATCAAGAAAGATATTCCATCCCACTCTCTGTGACAGACCAGGAGACCAGTTTAAGTGCCAATCAGCACACGCAGATGACCTAATCATAATGACCAATCTCTCTCTTAAGATTCTCTAGTATTTTTCCATTAGCTCACAGGACTTAAAAATTCTCGTTTTTTGTTTCAGTGCAGTTTGGTTCAATCTTTCTTCCCTATTGTAATAGTCTTGAAAAAGTCTTCCTTGACCTTTTAACTCCATTAGGTATAATTTTTCTGTGACAGTTCCAAGGCATAATTTCCTCATGAACCGACTTTGGAGTGATCACATGGAGTCAGTCAAATCAGACAGAAATAACATCATTTTATAAAATGGATTCTGTAGTTTATTATTCTTTTGATTCAAAATAGGTGGTGAACATCTCTGTAGGGAAAAATCAAAAGTGAAATATAAAATATGTATTAAGATTTTTCAGAAATTTTTTAGAACTTTTAACCTAATAATATGGCATTAATATTCATCTTATTGACATGCAAGACTAGTATGCTATGAAGATTATTAAAAGTGCCATTGATCTTATTTTCTGTTTTTTTTTTTTCGTTTGTTGGTTTTCTTTTCTTTCTTTTCTTTCTTTTTTTTGGTTAAGACAAAGAAGAATTCGGATGCCTGGGTGGGTCAGTTGGTTAAGCAGCTGCCTTAGGCTCAGGTCATGATCCCAGCGTCCTGGGATCGAGTCCCACATGGAACTCCTTGCTCGGCAGGGAGCCTGCTTCTCCCTCTGCCTCTGCCTGCCACTCTGTCTGCCTGAGCTCTCTCTCTCTCTCTCTAATAAATAAATAAATAAAAATCTAAAAAAAAAAAAAAGACAAAGAAGAATTCCCCATAGAAGAGTACATTTTGCTCAGTGTAGTAAAGACTGTAGGTATATGAGATTCTCTAATGATATGAAAAGAAGAAAAGTATCATGTAACAGAAAGTTTAAAAGTAAAATTAGAAGACTTAAGTGATTTTCTGTGTGTATATGTTTGTATATATGTGTGTTTGCACATTATACAGTGTAAAGAGATTGCCATTTATGGACCATCAACAAAGGCAATGTTCTACAAAAATGACTTTGGCATTCACTTCAGTTTGAAATTATATTTAATCAGTTTCCTATAAGTGTCAAAAACTATACTTGTTTAAATTTAATACATTTACTTATGTCCTAATATAATTTCTCTTATGTCTGTGGGCTTATTCTTTTAATAATTCTGCTAAGTAAGCACAAGTAGAAATGGCACAATTTATTTAAACTTTGACTGTTTTGTTTTGTTTTTTTTTTAGCTGCCCTACTTTATAAATCAAGAACATAGTAAGCTTAGAAAGAGTTTTCCCTTTAACATCATGGCTTTTATGTATTTCTGAGCAACTTTCAATGGTTAGAAAGCTGTCTGAACCAATTCAGAGCTAATATGTTACTCTTGCATAATCTTGACTTGAGAAGATATTCTTCTCCTTGAAGTTGATCAGGAAAATAAGAGAGAAATATGATACGAAGCAAACTTCCACTCAGAAAATGTATACCAAAGACACTTTATTTCCCACCCAACCCCCGCCGTTTTCATTTCTGTCCTTGACTCTTCACATGAAATTGAGGGAAATAAAAGTTGTCTATGTTAATTTAAAGCTTCTGAATTATAGGAGGTCTTTCATTTCTGCCCAAACATGGCACAGATGCAGTAAATATGTTATTACCTACAAAATTTTAGATAGCAAAATATGTAGTTAGGTAAAGAAAAAGTTAAAAATTTTATTTAAAGAATGACAAATTTACATTGAAACTACTTGTGATTGTGTTTTCTCCAAAATGTGACGGCAATGCAATTTCTTATTAAAATATGTCAATGGTATGTGTAAATAATAAAGACTATCTAGGTGGGGGAACCTGGGTGGCCCAGTCTATTAAGTATCTGCCTTTGGCTCAGGTCATGATCCTAGGGTACTGGCTTGGAGTCCTGCATCAGGTTCCCTTCCCACTGGGGAGTGTGCTTCCTTTCTCCCATTGCCTCCCCCTACTTGTGTATTCTCTTTTTCTCTTACCTTGTTTTCTCTCTCTCTCTCTCAAATAAATTTTTAAAAAATTAAAAAAAATAAAGATTATCTAGGTAATTAAACAAAAACCAATTGAGGTTTATCTTGTCATTTTTTATAACAAAAATTTGTAAATAAATTTTAACAATTCAGATACTATATTGTACTTAAGCAAACATGCAATTAATTAAGACAAATTTCAATTTTTAATTTGGTTTTCAATATACCACATTATGTTTCTTTAAGAGATACACATATTTAATTGATTTTTTTATGTGTTCAAGTTAACACATAACTCCTTGCTAGTAAGTTCACTCATAACTTTGTTACTGATATTCAGTTTTAAGCAATAAATTCATAACACCTTTCTGTTAAATATGAATACAACTTTGCTAATAACAAACTGGAACACAAATAATTATTGTTAATTGTTTTCTAATGGAATTCTAGTGCTGTAAATGACTTCACATTGACAAAATACATAGGCTATGACCCTGGGTAAAAAAAAAAAAAAAAAAAAAAAAAAAAAAAAAAATAATCTTGAAAAAAAAAAAAAAAAAAAAAAAAAGGTAAAAATATATAAATCATTCTGAATAAATCAACAATTTATGCCAGGATATTCAACCTTAACTCTATATTCTTTAAGGGAAAGAAAACATAACATTGCATCAAATATTTCAATAACATATAAGCTTAATATTATCTAGCCCTCTGTTCTAGAGTTAAGCAGTCATTGATCATTCATAATGCCATTGATCTATAGCCACTTTAAATAAACATTCTCATAAGAAAGCATTATAACTGCAAGTGCTTACTCTGTATACTTATCAGGAAATTCCTATTGTATGATTGAAATTATGGTGTAACATCCTATGTTCATCTTATTTTTTGGCTTATTTTTGTTTTCTTTCCTACTAAACAGTTTTTTTTCAAACTCTACTGTGCACAGAACTTGCTGGAAAGTTTGTTAAAAATAAAGACTTCTAGTTCTCATCCACAGATTTTGTGATTCAGTGGGTTTGGGTCTCAGCCAAAGAATCTTCATTTTTAACAAGCATGCCAGGTAATTATTATGGATATGATTCCCAGATCACATTTTTAGAAATATTATTTATCTTGATTGCTCATGCCTATCCTTTTTAACATTTAGCTTAATTTCAGACCTTTTCTCTCCTATCTCTATGTCTGTCCCTGTGTAATAAACCAAATGCTATAAGTATGTGGCAAAAAAAAGTAGACTATTAAAGTGATTGTGTATATAGACATTTTCTAAATGTCCCGATCCTCATGCTTTAAAGCCATAGTGGGAACTGAACAAATGCTATTTTAAGCACCGTAATTATATTTGCAGTTCCCCTGACCTTATTGTTTTAATTTTGATCTAATATTTATTACCTCTAACTCTTTCATTTTGTTGTCCTTGATCAGGGTTTTGAAAAAGGACATTTTTGTAACTTTATGTCCTGTGTGTAAAGTGATATCTACTATGACATAATATTATTGCTATAATTTATCAGATCGATGATGCCCCTGTTTGTGTGTATTATTAAGATGGAAGCAAATTCTATGTTTAAATTATAATCCAATGTGTTGTAGTTATTGTATATGAAATTTAGAGGCATGAAAATTAAAAAGGTTCATCTTGGAATCAAGAAAATATAGCAATTTAGTAAATAATCGTTTTACTGTTCATTAACAAAACTGTCATTCAACCTCAAGAATGGCCATTAAATACCTCAGCATCAGTTTCATGGGGGCTCAGATCATGTGCAATTCTCTTGGAATTATTCTCCCAAAGCTTCTAAAATGTGCTTATACTCATTGAATCTCCTGTTGACTTCCTATTCTATAGCCAATCTCCAGTAAATTATACTTGTTTAAGCAACTTTTCTACAGTAATCAAGATCATTTTATTTCAAATACTTAAGACTACAAATGATAGAGCAGTTGAAAGAGACTGGGTTACTCATCCATCATCATTTAGTTCCAATTTTTTCTTTCCCAGTTAACTAGGTATGCAGCTAAATCTCGGTGAAGCTCAGTTGTTTAAACAGTCATGCATACAAAAGCTCTTGTATAATATCATTTAAAAATTGTCTTAAATATATCCTCAATGCCATCTTTTTTTTGACCAATATGTACATCCTCAAGATACATAATTTTATTTATTTTTTTAAAGATTTTATTTATTTATTTGTTAGAGAGAGAGAGAGAGAGAGCACAGGCAGACAGAGAGGCAGGCAGAGGCAGATGGAGAAGCAGGCTCCCTGCCAAGCAAGGAGCCCGATGTGGGACTCAATTCCAGGACGCTGGGATCATGACTTGAGCCGAAGGCAGCTGCTTAACCAACTGAGACACCCAGGAGTTCCCAAGATACATAATTTTAAAACAATGAATTTTAACACTGGTTGAATCAGGATCACCAGCTAAGCATTTTCAACCTACATAAATTAAATTCAATTTCTTTTCCAAGTGTGCTTATGTGAGTAGTCCAGAACAGAAGTATGTGGATATTTACTTTCAGATACTATTTAGCCCTCTAAGTATGTCGAAACCTGAAAGCCAGGGAAGCATCAACATTTATACATTCCTTCTTTCTTGCACTCAGTACATTATTGTGAGTTATATCCTATGGTTTGAGCACTGTGTCATCCACTGGAAATACAAATGCGAGAAGGAAGAGATGGATCTTGATAACATGAGACCTTCACTTTGACACTGCACTGGGCACCCTAACAGGGACTGCAGAGAAAGTGTGGTGCTGGAGCTGGTATGTAACAGCTCATGAGGTCAGGTTGTATTTCGGGGGGGTTGGGATTTTGCTGATCAGTTGATGTCATGTTATTGAAAACCATAGAGGGCTATTTAAACCATAAAAAATCAACAAATGCTAAAATAAAAATGTGTTTGCTTAGATTTTGGTTTTGTTCTCCTACCCACCACCCCCCCCAGCTGGTTTTAAGTATTTTTCATCACACCACTCTTTGAAATGCAAAATAAGGGTAGTCTGCATGACCCAATGTTGGAGGAGGTATCATTCATTGAAAGTCTCCTGAATGGAATGATACTTAATCTGAGCAGGAAAAGATAGACAAAATAGATCTTGATGTAGAGAAAAGGTGGCTTGCTTTTTGTTTTATGTTTTTTGTTTTGCTTGTTTGTTCTTCTAAATGAAATTGCATAAATACAAAAGCAAAGACACATAGAAAACAATGTGACACCTTAAAAGCAATGAAGGAAGTTTAATATGGCTTACATTAGAGAATACAGAGAGAGGAGAATGACAGAAATATATGAATTAGAAATGAACAGGGAAATTCTAAGGTAAAAACTTCCCAATCATAAGAATATGTGGTTTGTTTAATTCAAATACAGTGGGAATGGGGCACCGGGGAGGCTCAGTGGGTTAAAGCCTCTGCCTTCAGCTCAGGTCATGATCCCAGGGTCCTGGGATGGAGCCCCCCACATCAGGCTCTCTGCTCAGTGGGAAACCTGCTTCCCTCTCTCTCTGCCTGCCTCTCTGCCAACTCGTGATTTCTGTCTGTCAAGTAAATAAACAAAATCTTTAAAAAAAAAAAACACAGTGGGAATATAATGCAGTATTATTTAATTGTGTCTGCATTTGAAATATTAAGTTTGCTATGGTTTGCAGAGTGGATTAAAGAGGAAATAAGAGGTCTATGCAAATTAGATAGGCAGAACTTTTTTCTCCAGCCAGAGAGAAAGAGATGATTTTTGTCTTGGATGATGTTGTTGGGTAAACTGGGGAAATTCTGAGTCCTACAGCCTTGACCCAGCCAGAGGTGAAAGAGATGGTGAAGGTTCTTGGTCTGGTCACAAGAATGAATTTAAGGAAAGACATGCAGCACAATGGCAAGAAGCATAAGCAGGAAAGTTTATTAAAGCAAAAAGTACACTCTTGAGAGATGACAATGGAAGAGCTCAAGAAAGAGAGAGAGAGTGCATGCTGTATTGACATGTGGGGTTTTGGTTTCTATCTTTAAATATCATTTGTTGCCTAGGGGCAGAATATCCATTACTTGGGAGTGCAGAAGCAGGGTTTCAGGCTTCTTCTTACTAATTTGGTTGGGGGTTTCCTGTTATGGCACCCTCCATCTTGAGCCTGTCTGGTTTGGTCTGGCTTCTTGTGGAGTGCTGCCAGAAAAGGCTTCTGATGTTCCCAATAGCTGATCATAACTTCCTAGTTGCTGACCTCAGTGTCCTCCTAGAACACAACTGCCTATTCTAACAATGTAGTGGCAAAATAATTGCAGACAACTGGATATTAAAGAGCTCTTTCATGAAAATTTGATAGAATATGGCCATTTGAAAGTGTGAAACAACAACACAGAGGAAGTTATGACCTACAGATTTCTGATTTGATCTATTCATTGAATTATTGGGATAAGAGGTATACAGGGGCAGAAGTAGGAGCTAAGGCAGATTTAGGAATACCCATAAGGGAGATTAAGTTATATGTTTAGTTTAAAGTCCCTGTATAGGTAACATTCTCATAGAGGTGTTGGGAAGGGAGTTGGAAATGAGGGTCTGGAGAGTAGAAAAGTAGTATGGTTTTGTTATGCCCAGATCGCAGGACCACCATCAAGAAGACCATCGAGAGCCAGACGTTCCGAAATGCAAAAGCAAGGCTTTATTCAGGCGGGCTGCCGCTCGGGCTTCGTCCCACACCCCGACACAGCGGAGTCTAGGAGGAAGCCCCGAGCTGAAATTTCACAGGGCTTATAAAGGCAAAAACCACAAAGTATCCGCGCGCAAAATCACACGTATAGGCGACCTTTAAAATGATTGGTGCTGGGGTTGCTTAAGCTGCGCTGTTCAGCAGGGATTGGCTACTTTGTCTAGGGGATATCTTTTGAAAGTTGTTTGTACCAGGGCGGGAAAGTTGCAGGGAGTAGCAAGACCGGTTGGGTCTTGATTAACTTATCTACGAAGTGGGGGTAATTTGTGGTTTAGTAACCAATTCTGTTCCTGGAATTCCTGTCTCCTTGTCTGGAATTTATGCAAGCTCTGGGTCACTCATAGTTAAATATGAACAACAAAATGGCTACTGCCTCAAAACGGAGTTACTTTAGCCCTTCAGTTTGATGATAGAAGAACATAAAAGACACTTATAGAAATTTGTATCATTTATCTGTGAAATAAGCCACCCCAAAACTAAGTAGCTTTAAAATTAACAGTTTTACTTGTTTACATTCACCTATGTTGGTAATTTGGATTGAGTTCAGCTGGATAGCTTTTTGGCTGGTTTAAACTGATATCAGCACTTTGTCTTGGTCTGAATATTTTAAAATAGCCTGACTCATCCAACTGGCAGTTGGTTCTAGCTGTTTCCCAAGCCACACATTTTCCTTAGGCTACCCTAGGATTTTTTTTTTATTTATGAAGAATTGTTTCCAAAAATAGCAAAAGAAAAGGCAACACTCAATGATCATTATTTTTCAAACCCATGCTTGGATGGTATTTGCTAATACCTCACTGGTCAAAACAAATTCACATGGCCAATCCCAACCAATGTGGGAAGAAACTATACACGAGTATAGACACAAGGACACATGATGCATTTAGGATTATTTTTGTAAGAGTCTACCATAAACTTCAAGGGTCCAGCAGAAGACAAAAAGTGAAGAAAATGGGAAAGGGACAGCTAGAACTTTGCTAAGAGAAAAAGAGCAAAAACAAGCGTTGCAATGACAAAGGAAGATTGTAAGAAGAGCAGAGTCCTGTTAGTGAGAAAAGGCTATATTTTTGGTTTGCATGGGGAATTTTTGGACTTTTTCTATTTCCTTCATCCATCAATTTTGTGTCAGTCAAGATTGTGTTAAACTATACATAATGAACAGGAGTTCTTTCAGTGGCTTAATCACAGAGGTGAATCCTTTACCAATAAGAAGTGAAGTCCAGGTATAAATAGTTCAGTCCTGGTGCTGTGGCTTAACCCTGTCTCTGATTCTAGCTTCCCTCCAGTATTAGAATTTTCATATTGCATCTTCATGTGTGTTGATTCACTCCTTATAAGGAAGACAGACTTCAACATTTTAGAAGATTCTTGAATGACATAGTTTTAAAAATCGTTAGATTATTCGAATCTCCAGTAAATTATTTTTATATACAATAATGTGAGGGTTTAAAGTATTAAGCAATAGAACCCTCTTGAGGCCATGACTGCTATCTGTTAATAGTCAAAGGTGTACTTATATCACATCTACAAAAGAAAAGAAGTAGTAATATCTTTTTATTGTGTCTTTCTTTCCAAAATGTATTTTAACAAAGATCCTGAGACAGTCTCTCATGATAGAAAGCCTGAATATAATGAGAGAGTCAACCCAGGCAACTATCCTACATTTATTCAAGCTATAAAATTGCTAGTATCTAGAAAACTTGGCTGAATCAACTTTATTTAAATGGAATATTGCAGCACATTCACAATAGAAGCTCAGACCTTTTCTTCTGCATGGTAATATGTCTTTATGTTTTTCAGAAAGAAAATTCTCAGAACATTAAAGAAAGTAGAATTCTTATTATTCAAGAAGTTGGGTAGAAGAAATGTGATGACTCTAACTTCAATAAAAGGCAAGTTTTATTCTAGGCAAGTGGATTCATTTTTATTAGGCACTCTGTGTTTTTATGGTAATTACCAGTATAGTTTATGTATGGAAATCTTAACTATGAGTTAACATAGATTCTATTATTTTGTATAGAAAAGGAAGGAAGGTAAGGCTACCTCATATCAAAGACAGATATTCTGTATTTTTAAATTTAGTTTTCTCAGTATATCCAGTAAACTTAAAAATTGAGTCTTTTAGGAAAACTCAAAGTTTAATGGTGTCCACTTTAGGCTTATATGACATTACATACCAAATACATTTCAATTTAAAAAACCTTAAGCTTAATGAATTTGCTGTGTTAACTACATTTATGTATCCTTTAAAAATTCTCATTATTGGGGCACCTGGGTGGCTCAGTGGGTTAAGCCTCTGCCCTCGGCTCAGGTCATGATCTCAGGGTCCTGGGATCGAGCCCCACGTGGGGCTCTCTGCTCAGCGGGGAGCCTGCTTCCGCTCTCTCTCTCTCTCTCTCTCTGCCTACTTGTGATCTCTCTCTCTCAAATAAATAAATAAAAAAAATTCTCATTATCACTTTCTAAAATCTTTCTAAATCATTTTTTCCACATTTCTAATTTTGAGGTTAAGTATTTTATATATCCATCCATATGCTTGTTAATACCTACAAACAACATTCTTTAAAAAATTATATTCCATTGAAGTCAGTTATATTTCTTTGAGTCAGTGTTGAGCACCTACCTTGTGCCAGGCACTATTCATGACCAAGAAGATAAAATGACATTTGGCGGAACCCTTGCTTTTGATTAACTCATTTAACCAATTTGTCTTTTAAAATTAGGTGTTAAACATTAAATACCTACATTTTTCAACAGCTATATTTGTTTTTCATTATAACACAATTAATTTAATTGAAAATAAACTTCTCTGGTAATGCTTTTCCATTTTAAAGTTATGTGACTGATATGACCACTTAGGAGCATCAGGAGAGAAGGAAACATGAGAGATGAGGATGTGCTATGTAGCAATGGCTTGATGGCAACTGTAATTTTAGTAGAGCTTTATGTTTCAATCTAAGTTCAATGGGAAGCGTTGGAGAGTTTAAAGATGGGAAATAACATCATACTATGATTGAAAAGATCATGTTTCAAAATCATTTAAAAAGAAGAAGTAGAAGACTTGGAGCACGTAATGGAAACTCTGGATGGCGAGTCTGGAGAAGAAAAATATCAAAAGGTAATATTTCAAGAAATAATAAGGCTAAGAAAACATGGTTTGGGGCAAGGTAAGTAAATATAAATCAATATTAACAAGTTAATTAGACAGAGAAATAACTTTAAAAAGCAACTCCAAAGAAAATGCAGATTACTAGATTGACAGTATACTCTTTAAGAACAAAAATGGAAGCCAGAAAGTGATTAAACATTTTTTTAAAGGGTTGAAATCAAATATTACTAACCCAGAACCTAACATACCCACATAAACTGTTACTTGACTTAAACATACACAAAATATTTTCAGTAATAAATAGCACTAACACAAATGAACCACAAAATAGATGGCATTTCAAAAGGAGCAACACTGAATCCAGACAGAAGGAATACAATGTAAGAAGACATCTGGTGAAAACAAATTGCTCAACATATAAGAATTTTAAAAGATGCTAACTCTGGAGGCAGAATATGTTGACATTACAATAATGAACCTAAATATTATGTAACACAGGAGGACAGAAGATTTTTAAGAACCTTATTTAGCTGGAGGGAGGAGATACTAATTACATTTTTACCTTTAAAAAACGTATTCATGGGACGCCTGGGTGGCTCAGTTGGTTGAGCAGCTGCCTTCGGCTCAGGTCATGATTCCAGCGTCCTGGGATCGAGTCCCACATCGGGCTCCTTGCTCGTCAGGGAGCCTGCTTCTCCCTCTGCCTCTGCCTGCCACTCTGTCTGCCTGTGCTCACTCTCTCTCTAACAAAATAAATAAAATCTTTAAAAAAAAAAAAAAAAGTATTCATGGGGCACCTGAGTGGCTCAGTGGGTTAAAGCCTCTGCCTTCAGCTCAGGTCTGATCCTAGGGTCCTGGGATTGAGCCCCACATCAGGTTCTCTGCTCAGCAGGGAGCCTGCTTCCCCCTCTCTCTCTGCCTGCCTCTGCCTACTTGTGATCTCTGTCTGTCAAATAAATAAATAAAATCTTAAAAAAAAGTATGCATGATGTTTTTAAAAGATAAACACTGAATGAAAAATGATAGTATGTAGATATTCCAAACTTTTAGAGTTGGGAGTTAGGGGAAGGGCATGTAACTAAAGGAAAAAGAAACAGAAAAATTGATCAATTTAATAGCAGAAAAGGAGAAAAACAGAAAACGAGGGTAATAGTATAAATAAAATAGTAGAAATGATTAAAATTACAGTAATGATAATAAATATGAACTCACTAAAAGACTGAGTTAAAAATATAAATTAACTAATTTTCAGATTATTAAAGATACATCCAAATCAAAATGACATAGAAAAGTTAAAAGATGCAATGGAATATAGGTACGTAGGTAGGTAGATAGATAAATATCTACAAATATCTCATGTAAATGTAAATCAAATAATACTGGGTTAGTCCTATTAATATTAGACAATATATGAAGCAAAAAAATCAACATAATTACAAAAACTATTACACAATAAGAATATGAGATTTTAGCACCTTTCTCATGATAATAGATCAGGCAGAAAAACATGATAAAGATTTAGATAACTGGAACAATACAATTAATAACAATGATTAAAGATACATATAGAAACCACTACGTCCAAGGTATAGAAACATGAATGATTTTCAATCATGTGGAACGTACTAGTTTAGCATGGGTGAGACTATAAGGAAAATTTAAAAAATCCTTAAAAAAATGGCAAGCATAAGAATTTGTCATTTGACAAAACTGCAATTAAGTTAAAATAATTGACAAACACATTTAAATCTCAGTACTTAAACTTCAAAATAATGCTGGATTCAAAGAATGAATCAGAATATAAAAGTGGACATATTTATAATTGCACATTAATTAAAGTATTCCTTATGAAATGTCTCAGTATGTAATTTAATTTTTTAATAAATATTTCTTTAAGGATGTATACAGTTTAATCATCACAGATGGGAGTTAACTACAGCATCACAGTTATCTACAGTATCACAGATAACCTTGTAGATAGATAGGGCTGCTGCTGCTGGAGTCAAACAAGAGTTACTCTCTTTTTAGGGACATAGATGAGATGTGTAGTTTCTACCCAGACGGGACAAAAACATCCCTCCCTTATTGTGATGCTGTCTACCAATAGTGCTTTGAGAAAATGTTTAATAGCTTAGCATTGTCATAAACAGTGTACTGGATGGAAAATATAGATATACGAGTTTTAGTCTTCAGCTTGGGCATATTTTGTGACACTAGACATGTATTTCAGGCCATAAACTATTCAATTCTTATGCATCTACTATGACAAATCACTGGATTAACTCTCTAGGATCTGGATATTAATAAATGTTAGTCTTGCAGGGTAAGGAGAAAAGCTTAGGTAAAGAAGTGAAAATAATAGTCAATATTTCTGAATAGTTTTATTAGATGTAGAAATGGGAATGATGAGAAATATTTTGAAGGTAGAGCTATTAGAACTTGAAAGTGGAACGGTGAAAAAAATGGGATGGCGTGTGAAGGAGAGAGAGAGAGAGAGAGAGACAGGGAATGTCTTCTCTGTTTCTTAATCTTTAATATGGGCATTTCATATCTCCATTTAATACCATGGTTGCCAAATTGAGTACAAAGTTGCCTCCAAGACACCCAAAAAGCTTACAGGAAGTATTTTAAATTTAAAGGGAGATGCAGCAATACTTGAGATTTGCCAGACATCATATGAATTACAACCTAGAACCATTGTTTTAAGATGAGACTGCACTACACTTATCTCAATGATGAATTCTGGGGAAGCTGGGTTTTTAGAGTTCTTTATATAAAACGCAAGTACAGTGCAAAAATCAATATAGAAGAGGAAATGAGAATGGTGGTGTCAAATCAGAGTCCAGTATTTAAGGTGAATAATATATAATAAGCACTGTCTTTCTTATTTGTTTGTTTTTGTTTTTGGTAATGCAATAAGCAATATAATGAGTAAAATAAAACATTTGCTATTGTTACTGATTCTACATAATAGAAAAACTATTTAAGTATTAAATAACAATATTTCTCTTTTAATTTGAGGAGTTCATTTATTTAAATGACATTATGTCAAGACATAAATACCCTTAACGTTGATAGAATGCACTACTTAGTAAATGGAACTGATATTAGGTATTTCTTTTGACCTACTTGTGCCAGGAAAAAAGAGTGGTAGCTAAGGACACTCTGAACTGTGAAAGTCTGAAAATCTCTGATTAGCTGACAAGTCAAAAAAGATAAAACAGATAATCATGTCAAAAAATGGGCAGAAGACATGAACAGACATTTCTCCAATGAAGACATACAAATGGCTATCAGACACATAAAAAAAAAATGTTCATCATCACTAGCCATCAGGGAGATTCATATTAAAACCACATTGAGATACCATCTTACACCAGTTAGAATGGCCAAAATTAGCAAGACAGGAAACAATGTGTGTTGGAGAGGATGTGGAGAAAGGGGAACCCTCTTACACTGTTGGTGGGAATGTAAGTGGGTGCAGCCAATTTGGAGAACAGTGTGGATATTCCTTAAGAAATTAAAAATAGAGCTTCCCTATGACCCTGCAATTGCACTACTGGGTATTTACCCCAAAGATAGAGATGCAGTGAAAAGAAGAGCCATCTGTACCCCAATGTTCATAGCAGCAATGGCCACGGTCACCAAACTGTGGAAAGAACCATGATGCCATTCAATGGACAAATGGATAAAGAAGATGTGGTCCATATACACCATGGGGTATTATGCCTCCATCAGAAAGGATGAATACCCAACTTTTGTATCAACATGGACGGGACTGGAAGAGATTATGCTGAGTGAAATAAGTCAAGCAGAGAGAGTCAATTATCATATGGTTTCACTTATTTGTGGAGCATAACAAATAACATGGAGGACATGGGGAGATGGAGAGGAGAAGGGAGTTGAGGGAAATTGGAGGGGGAGACGAACCATGAGAGACTATGGACACTGAAAAACAATCTGAGGGTTTTGAAGGGGCGGGGAGTGGGAGGTTTGGGGAGCCTGGTGGTGGGCATTATGGAGGGCATGTATTGCATGGAGCACTGGGTGTGGTGCATAAAAAATGAATTCTGTTACACTGAAAAGAAATTAAATTTAATTATTATTTTTCAATATGGTTTTGCTTATTTGTGGAGCATAAGGAATAACACAGAGGACATGGGGAGATGGAGAGGAAAAGTGAGTTGGGGGGAATTGGAGGGGGAGACAATCCATGAGAAACTGTGGACTCTGAGAAACAAACAGAGGGGGGTTTTGGAGGGGAGAGGGTTGGGGGATTGGATGAGCCTGGTGGTGGGTATTATGGAGGGCATGTATTGCTTGGAGCACTAGGTGTGGTGCATAAACAATGAATTCTGTTACATTGAAAAGAAATTAAATTAAAAAAATAGTGAATTAAAAAAAAAAGATAACTCAAAGTTAAGTAAATTTTCTAAAGCTGCTCATCCTGAAAAAGACTGATTGAAGGTTGAGACTCAAGCTCTTTGACTCCTGAGCCTGTGTTCTTGGTTAGCATACTCTAAAATACGTAAAAATATATAAATATGGTAACTATGCAGACAAAATCTTATGAATTCACAATTTGAAACTCTAGAATATCTTGAAAAATAATAATTAAAGTTTAATACTGTGGATATATTTATAAATTCATAGTCTGCAAACATTCTATAACTGTGACAACATAAAAGACAGTAACATCTTTGTGTGTATTTGTTATAAGTCATACCTGGTGACAAAATGACAGTCCCAACAAATTTCACTTTTTGGTCATTTGTTTTCCCAGTGAAATAATTCCAAGTTATGTGTCTTCATTCCAGAAGGCAGAATTTTCATACTTTTGGGACATCTTGACAGAAAATATTGATAAGTTGTTTTTCATCAAAATTAGAAACTTTTGCTTCAAAGGACCCTTGTTAAAAAACTGAAAAATCAAGCCTACACACACACACACACACACACACACACATAATGTGTATATACATTTAATATATATCCAATATATGTATATCCAATATACAAAGAAAACAATAATAATTTGACACAAATTTGAGTAGACACTTTACTAAAGAAGACATATTGATTGCAAAAATAAACAGAAAGAGATGGTCAACATCATTAGTTACTAAGTAAATGACAATTAAAACCACAATGTGATATCACTAAGCACTATCAGCATGGCTAAAATCAACAAAATGAAATCAAATATTGATCAAAATGTGCTCTAATTGATACTCTCATATGTTGCCGATGGAGGCCTGAAATTGAATCTCCACTTTAAAAAACCATCAATTTCTTATAAATTAAACATATATTTACCCAATTATACTCTAATCTTATATCTAATTGTTTATCCAAGAGCCCTGAAAATTTATATCCTCTATTTAAATGTATAGTACCATTTTTCATAATCAGGAGACTGCCAAAAAGTTAAATGTTTCTCAACTGACAAATGAATAAATTAACTTTTATTTATCCATATAATAGAATATTACTTGACAGTAAGAGAAACCAAATTACGAATAATATGCAGCCATAGGTGGGTCTCAAAAATAATGAAATAGGGGCATCTGGGTGGCTCAGTCATATAAGTGAACAACTGTTGGTTTTGGCTCAGGTCATGATCTCAAGGTCCTTGGATCCAGCCCTGCATGGGGAGAGTGTGCTGGAGATTCTCTTCTCTCCCTCCCTCTGTTCTCCTTCCCCCAATCCCACCCCATTTGGGTGCATAAAGCCACTCTAAATAAATAAATGAAATCATAAAAAAAAAACACACACACACACACAGTGAAATAATCCCAGCAAAAAAGGCTAGCTGACAGAGTTTGGTTAGAGGGAGAGATTGACTAAAAAGAGGTCCAAGGGAACAATAGTGATGTGGTAGTTGTTACATAAATTTCAATTAAATTTAAATTTTACTGTAGGTGAAATACATTTCACTACTGACTTTGTAAAAATCTAATTTTACTTTAAAAAACTTATATCATATCCAAAACATAATTAAATATATGTTTTTTCCACAGCTTTTCAAATAATGACTCCTACATACTCTATTATAATTCATTGTTTAATGATTGCTCAAATCTGTCATTTAATATGAGAAATTTAAGATATAAACCAGATAGCTGGCTCTTTATATTATCATCTTTGTGACATATAAATGTTTAAGATATACATATTTATATTGCACAGAATGCAATGGAACACCAATTTAATTTTAAGCTAAAATCTGATAAATAATCTATCCTTTATGCCCTTCCAAGCACATTTGGATACAGTAATAGTTAGCCTAAAGCTTTTTCCCACTCTCTATTCTCTTCTGGAGCAACACATACTTGGCCAAAGATGAAAAATGTCACCAGTCTCCCAGCTGTTGAGGTTTTATTTTTTCTTTCAGCTTAATACAGTTAATCAGCTGCCAAATTTAAAATATCACTTTCACCACTTTTGTTATACTCTAATCTGTCCCCACCTTCTTCTTGCAATTAGCGTTTAGTTGTACATAATTTAATGTGTAATTCCCATGAAGCGTCTAGCACACATCTGGTACATAATATGAGCTCAAAACTTATAGCTATAATAATGATAACTTCTATTACTATTTTATCTTTATAAGATATTTTTATTTTAGGTAATTAAATATAGTTATTTTTAAAATTTTAATTCTAATATAGTTAATTTACAGTGCTATGTTAGTTTCAGGTGCACAATATAGTGATGCAACAATTCTCTACATTACTGAGTCTCTCGTGATAAGTCTACTCTTCATCTCTATCACCCATTTCATTCCCTCTACCTAACTTCCCTCTCCAACCATCAGTTTGTTCTCTAGAGTTGAGTCCGTTTTGGGGGTTGCCTGTTTTTTCTTTGTTTTGTTTTTAAAAGGTAGTTATTTTACTTTTCTTTGTAGAAATTCATTTTGCAATCTGTCAAGTTTCATGGGCAACAATTTCTCACAGTATATTTTATTTCTAGGTAAGGTTTAAAACGTGTCTCACTAATTCCTATTTTGATAGTTTTTTAGATATTAGATATACAATTTCAGTGTTCAAAATAAAATATTAAAAGTTCATCCTATGCCAGATATTATGCTAGTGTTTGGAATTCAGTAATATATAAAAAGAGATATATTCCTTGCACTCATGGAGACACTATGTGGCAAATGTTATAAAATTGTTGATTTTTTAGAAAAAAATATGCTAGTTTTATTTAAGTAAAGTAAAATAGTAGGTAACATAAATAATCTTCAAAAGGGGAAAAATAGTTCTTTTGGTAAAGGTTCAAGAATCTAAGTGGAAGTAATATTGAAAAAAAGTCACACTTAGGTTTTAGGCTCAAATTTTACCATCTGAAGTGGAATCATGTTAGTATTATAATGCTTTAGTAGGGGGGTGCCTGGGTGGCTCAGTGGGTTAAGCCTCTGCCTTCGGCTTAGGTCGTGATCTCAGGGTCCTAGAATCGAGCCCCGCATTGGGGGTCTGCTCAGCCTGCTTGCCCCCTAACCCCATCTGCCTCTCTGCCTACTTGTGATCTCTGTCTGTCAAATAAATAAATAAAATATTTTTAAAAATAATGTTTTAGTAGGAATTTTTATGAAGTATATGTAAACTTTAGGAAATGGTAATGTTCTTTTCTAATTTTTGGATACTTAAAAAAATTATGTTTTATTCTTTGTCCTTGATTCTATATAGCAATATGATTCATTTTTTTCAGTTCAGATTTAAAACCAATGAGTATTTTTTAATCACTATAATTCTGAGGTTCTTGTTTTGATGGAATATTTATTTATTTATTTATTTATTTATTTATTTATTTTGGTAATGCTTATAGTTACCAAGATCATCTACAGATTTTGTTGCATCTGTCTTCTAGACCACAGGGGTAAAGCCGGTGATCCACAGGACCCATAATGAAGTGCCCACGGATAAATGGGATATAAGGAAAATAATTTATCAACTGAACAGAAATATTAAAAATTTATAAAGAGACCTGGAGTATCTAATACTATTAAAAATTATCTTCTGGACATCACAAATCCAAAATGGGAGAATTTGGTCCTCTGCCTTGCAAGGGGTCTTGAAAAAAAAGGGCTTCTCCAGTTTCACTAACTCTTCTGGAAAGAACTGCTGGTATTTCATTGCCTGGAGAATCCTCCATTAGGATTAATTAGGATTAAGATTTTATTTATTTGGCAGACAGAGATCACAAGTAGGCAAAGAGGCAAGTGGGGGGAGTGGGAATCAGGCTCCCCGCCTAGCAGACAGTCCCATGCGGGGCTCAATCCATAAGGCTGGGATATAGAGTAGTACAAGAGGTTCTTCCTAGTACTACCATAGATCACTAATCATGTTGAAATCACTGCTTCTAAAACCATTCCTGGGACCATTAGTCCTTAGACTCTTCAGCTTCTGGGATACATGGGGAAAAAACTCATGAGGAAGCAGTAGAAATTTCTTGCTCACTTATGGAATCTAGCAACCAACAAGAAAAGTAAGCAAAACAGTGATCTCCAAATGATAAATAAAGGATGGAGGAGATGGACTATACAAAATCAAACAAGCAATTAAACTAATACCAAAATATATTACAATATTAAACACAAAACAACATTTGGGGAAGGTAAAAATTATTTTTAAAATACAAATTCAACAGATGAATCAAAGACTTGCCACTTCCAATTAAATCTTCCAAAATTAAAAGTAAATAATAAACAACAAAAATATGACAAATAAATTAATAAAATTATATAAGAAATATTCATAGAATGCAATGAATAAAAGTAAATGTATTGGAAAACAAAAAAAATACAATAAAAAAACAAAAAAGTTTAATTTTAACTGTGAATGGTAAAAAAAGATCAACCACACCTTGTATTTTTTGACTTTTTCATTGGAGTTTTGTTTTTAAATTTTTTTCCAGTTTTATTGAGAAACAGTTGACATACATTGATGTATAAATTTAAGACACATAGAATTATGGTTTGGATGTGTTTGATTAAGCCAAAATAGAAAGAACAAAAAATATATGTTTGAGAAATGATTATGGTTGCAACAAAGATTAAAGAACTCAAATTAGAGTACTGATTAAAATTTTATTTAAGTATAAAATGATGAATAGTCCAAATTTATAAAATTACCAACATGAACCCCTACACAAACAACTTTAATTTGGAGATTTTATTTTATTATTTTTTAAAAAAAATATTTATTTATTTGAGAGAGAGAGTGAATTAGAGAAAGAGAGAGCATGAGACGGGGAAGGGTCAGAGAGAGAAGCAAACTCCCTGGCAAGCATGGAGCCCGATTCAGGACTCGATTCCGGGACTCCAGGATCACAACCCGAGCCGTAGGCAGTGGCTTAACCCACTGAGTCACCCAGGCACCCGTATTTTATTTTATTTTAAAAGATCTTGTTGGGGCGCCTGGGTGGCTCAGTGGGTTAAGCCTCTGTCTTCGGTTCAGGTCCTGATCTCAGGGTCCTGGGATTGAGCCCCGCATGGGACTGTCTGCTAGGCGGGGAGCCTGATTCCCGCCCCCCCACACACACCTGCCTCTTTGCCTACTTGTGATCTCTGTCTGCCAAATAAATAAAATCTTAAAAAAAAAAAAAAAAGACTTTATTTATTTG
Source organism: Taxidea taxus jeffersonii (assembly GCA_003697995.1). Lineage (NCBI taxonomy): Eukaryota > Metazoa > Chordata > Mammalia > Carnivora > Mustelidae > Taxidea > Taxidea taxus. The sequence goes on along the minus strand of ML110955.1, from coordinate 29,528 downwards.
AGAGAGAGACACACAGCAACAGAGGGAACACAAGCAGGGGGAGTGGGAAAGAAAGAAGCAGGGTTCCCACTGAAGAAGAAGCTGGATAGGGGGCTAGATACCAGGACCCTCGGATCATGACCTGAGCTGAGGGTAGATACTTAACGACTGAGCCATACTGGTGTCCCTGAAGAGATTTTAAAGTGAGACACAAGATTCAGGTGTTTTCATAGGTGATTTCCATCTAACTTTTTTAAAAAGATTTTATTTATTTATTTGACAGAGATCACAAGTAGGCAGAGAGGCAGGCAGAGAGGAGGGTGGGGGGAAGCAGGCTCCCTGCTGAGCAGAGAGCCCGATGTGGGGCTCCATCCCAGGATCCTGGGATCATGACCTGAGCGGAAGACAGAGGCTTTAATCCACTGAGCCACCCAGGCACCTCTCCATCTAACTTTTAAACAAGTATTTAATCGCATTTAAAGAATTTTTGCATTGAAATAATAATAATAGATAACATAAACAATATGCTTAAAGTGTCATAGTTCACTTACAAAGTCAGTGTTAATCATGACGGTAAGCTACTGGTAAAAGGATAGACAAATATTTGAGGAATAAAATAGAGGGTTCGCAAATTTATCATAGTTTTATATAGGATTTGAATAGATGATAAATTGTTATTTCATAAGATATATGAAAATAAAATTGGACACATAACCCATAACCATCAAAAAATATCAGTGAATTAAGGATTTTGCTTTTATTAAATTATAATCCTCTTTTCTGCCCAGATCTGGTGAGGCTTATTTTGTTGTTGTTGTTGTTGTTTTTGTTTTAAGTTTTTTATTTATTCCTTTGAGAGAGAGAAAGAGCATAAACAGGGGGAGAGGTAGAGGGAGAAGCAGGCTCCCCACTGAGCAGGGAGTCAGATGCTGGACTCCATCCCAGGACCTCCTTGTGATAACGACCTGACCCTGACCGGAAGGCAGATGCCCAACCATCTGAGTCACCCAGCGCCCCACTGGTGAGATATTTTTAACCAGACAGAAAAGAGCAGGTCTGGAGGAAATGAATGAACTATTAAAAACTAATATTCTAAGATTCTAAGAAAGATTCTAAGAATATTCTAATATTCTAAGAAACTAAGATTTCAAAAGTGCAGCGAGTAGAAAACAATATTAAGAAAATACTTTCAATCAAGATGAGAGATGATTATAATTTAATGACAAAAACCCTTGACATTATATAAATATTGGCAAAGGAAATAAGGAAAGAATTGACAAAGACCAAATGAAAATAGCCAAATATATATTCATAAAGTTACTGAAAACAAACAGTGGTCAGAGTTGTCCATTAAAGTAATCATGTATCACCTATTTTTAGGAGTTTGTAAACTTTTTCTGTAAAGGGCCATATAACAAATACTTTGCACTTTGTGGGCCACATGATCTCTCTGACATGTATTCAATCCTGTCATTGTAGCACAAAAACAACTATGAATGCTAGTCAGCAAATTGGAGTGGCCACGTTGCAATAAAGCTTCATTTACAAAAATATGTGGCTCACTTAATTTTCCCATTTGCTGGCCCCTGCCCTGTCAGATTTACAATTTTAAAAGAGAGAACACCATCTTTCATCATTTTGGTAGAAAAAAAGAGTACATCCGCATGCAGTTGGTATAAATATTAGTTATAACAACCTTCTTGAAAAGCAATATTGAACATATAAATGCCTTTGATCCAGCAATTGCACTTTTTGAAATCTATCCCATTGCAAAGATGGAAGAAATAATTGCACACATGGGTACTGATGTGCATATACACACATGGTGTTTTGTGGTGGAAGAAAAAGGAAAGTATAGAAAATGCTCATCAGTCAAGAAATGATTTTATAAGTTATGTCATGTAATTAACATATTAGGCAACCATTAGATAAACCAGTGACAGATACAGTACTAACTATATCAGTTGCACAACACTATTCCCGTCCAAGAAAATACTTTTACTCAGAGCAAATGATGTAAAGAGATAAGCACCAACATAATGTAACATCAAATTGTTAAAATAAAAAGTACCCTAAAAGTATCTAGGTAAAGAAGTCTACTACCAAAAGAGGAAAAAAAAAAAAAACAACACCAAACAACCTCTACCTTAGAGTTGTTTATAATACCAAATATAAATACAAATTCACATTAAGCCTTCCATTGTATTTGAGATTTTAAAAAATAAGGCCTAATGCAATTTGTACATTCCATGAAGAAATGCAAAATACAGGATATTAAGCTTTATTTAAAAAATGTTTAGTATTAGTGAATCTATGTATGCATTAAATCAAATTGATAACTCAAGGAAAAGTTGTACTGGTAGATACCAATATATAATTTTGTCATATCTATAGTTCAGTTATTCTTTTAAAATATGAAATTAATAATGTAATTATACCACAAAAGATTCACAATTTAATATATGATGAACTCTATTTAATAAGAAGAATAAATAGCATCCAATTTGATTTCATAAATGAAAATGTAACTAAAAATATAAGAAACACTACATTTTTAATGATAATTAAATGTTATATGAATTCTACAAGATCAGAAGCATCTAAACTGACCATTGCGATCATGTAAGCAAAGAAGTTAGAGGTAGACATGTTAGAATTGAGAGTTCACGCAGGTACTGCCTTTCTAAAGCAATTTTAACACAAAGAGCCTTAAAAAGTACACATGCTCTGTGATGTAAAGATAAACTGTTCAAGGTTTGTATGCAGGATATGTGTTAATTGCTAACTGGTTTGTGTTATTGATGAAACTCAATTCCAAATAGTATACAATTATTATCCAGAATATGTAAATATATGCATTTTAAATAGTTTTAAAATCTATTCTTTATAAACATTAACAGTTTACTCAGATTCCTTAAGGGGCTTGGCTCATATATAAGTTGTGATAAAGTCACCACTTGACAAATATTACATCAAAACATTTTGTAAAGTTACTGGAGATATATGGTGAGATTATTTTACAAAAAACAAACACAGTAACCATTTTAAAATTCAATAAGCAAAAGAAATGTGTTGTCTAACAGTTTTAGAAGCTAGGAGTCTGACATCAAGGTCTTAGAGGATTCCTTCCTTCTAAGAGGTGTGGAGATTTTTTTTTTTCCTAAGAGGTGTGGAGAATTTGTTCCGGTGTGTTTCCCCTCATTTCTGGTGGGTTGATGACAATTCTTGGTATTCTTTGATATGCAGAAGCTTCATGTTGATTTCTGTCTTCATGTTCACATGACAGTCTACTGGATGCCTGTCTTCTGCTCTTCACATGGCATTCTTTTTGAAAGGACAGCACTCATGGTATCTTGGCTAATTATATCTGTGGTCACATTCTGAGGGACTGGGGATTAAGACTTCCACCTAAGAATTTTGGAGGGATGCAATCCAACCCATAACAGACACTATAATATATTTTCCCTAAAAAGGAAAATATATAGCCTTCTATGCTCTATAATTTATGGTTACTGTAGAGATTTCAAACATATCTTTTGTTTGTTTTTCCTTTTCTTCCATTTTTTATTGAACATGTATTATTTTGTTATTTTTTAGAAAAAAGTCTATGTTTAAAATTAAATGTAATGAATAAACATATTGAAATATACTATAGTTTGATAGAAAAGTCTTTCCCAAGAAGTGTTCTGTAAGGAAAGATGTTTAGCTTATTTTTACTCTCCTGAGAATAAAATTCTTAACTATGATATGATGATAAATCCTGTCAAGCAAAAGTTTATCTTAATTGTTCTCAACACTTGAGGGATATTTGTGGAAAAAAAAGTTCTAAACCAATATATTAGAAAGAAAGCAAAATTAATCACTGAGTTTATGAAAAAAAAACAGATGACTCATTTTGGAAAAAAAAAAAAATAAAGAGCAGGGGGAGGGGAATGGAAATTTAGAGAGAAAAATTCAAAATGAAAAATTGCAATCTTAAAATCATGGCCTTTTCTTGCTCTCTCTTGCCTTCATTTATTTCCTTATCCAACTTGGGTTTCATAATGCAAAATTTTAATCATTTTTTATATTATCAGCTTGCTTGCAGTATGTTAGAATACATCTGCAAGTTGAAGAAGAGAATGAAGACAAAGCAGGTGGAAAAGGAAAAACAAAAACAAATGGAGAGGTCAAGGGAATGAAATCCCATGATTTCCACAGAGTGTTAAGGACTGAATATTTGTGTCTTTGATGAAATTTGCTTTTTTTTTCCCAAAGAAACAATGACCTGGGATGATAAGATTTGTGGCTGGGGAAAACTTATTTGGAACTATACATGAAAGTGTTCACTGGTCAAAATTATTTTAAGGGACAATTAGTGGCATAAGTGTTCTTTAATGATAGGAAGTGCAGGGGATACATATTTGTGTATGCATTTAGATTAAAAATATAAATTTTCTTTATGATCTATATATTTTGAAGTAACTGAAATAATATTATCAATCCTAATAATATAGTTTATTTGTTAAGTCATAGATTAAGCTTCGCTTCTTTTTCTGATTCGTTCTCTCCCCTGCTATCTAAATTCTTGGTGAGTTAGTCCTTTTGTTTATTTGCCTATGTCCAAAAATATTTCCCACCTCTATGCATTCATATGTCTCTATCATCCAGTAAGCTATAAATCATTTGGAGAAATAATGCATTTCTTGTTTTGTCAAACCACAGCCGGTATCTGAAATAGGCTCTTTGAATGAGTGAATGAATGAATGAATGAATGATGACCTTCCTTTTTAGCATTTTATAGTAGTTGGTGTTTTTTTGTTCTTGGTAAACTCATGTTCCCATTGTAAGAGAAGACTCTTTTTTTTTTTTTTTTCTTTTTTTGGTACCCAACTTGTTTATTTTGATTTTTGACAAAAAAATAAAATATTTTTGGCATTATTGTGAATGTTCATTTTACAAAGTTAAATGTATCATTGCCAGTTTTGCTCCAAGTGCATGTCAGATATAAGCAATGTGTTACAAAGGGAAACCTGGCTCAGTTCATTAAGTGTCTGCCTTAGGCTCAGGTCATACCCCCAGGGTCCTGGTATAGAGTTCTTTGTCAGGCTCCTTGCTCAGGGGGAAGCCTGCTTCTCTCTCTGCCTGCTGTTCCCGCTTCCTGTGCTCTCTCTTGTTCTCTCTCTGACAAAAACTAAATAAAACCTTTTAAAAAAATAACAATGAAATTGAACTATAAGGAAATAATCATTGCTCAAAAAATATTTATTGAACGGTTTTGATATGTGAACTATTGTTACAGACATTAGCTTAGAGCAATGAATGAAAGAGAAAAAAGTAAAATTCCTGTCATCATGAGTTTATTTTACATCACTGAATGTAGATATTCTCTTGAAAATTGACTGCTCTATATTATCTCATACTATTTTATCACACTGTTATTATACCTACGAACTACTATGAATATATTATTTCACATATTTTAAATAAAGTACACTGTACTTCATGTAATGATATTTAATCTTATCCACTGTTTCTTTTTTCTTTGAAATTGTAGCAATAATGTACAGGTTCCCAATGCTCTTACATTTTTGTCCTTATTATGAAAAAAAAATTTATTTCTTCACCTTTTTGCCCCTGTAGATTTCAACTGACACATCTCCGTTCCCAACAAGAACAAATACTCCACAGACACAGAAAAATGTATCAGAATCTTATTTTTTAGTGCTTATCTGAACCAATCATTGTGCAAAAATTTGTTTTCAATTAAAAAGAAAACTCTACTTTGAATTTTATTTTTTGAAAGTAATCTCTATGTCTAATGTGGGGTTTGAACCCACAAACTCCAAGATTAAGAGTCTCATGCCAGCCAGGAACCTCCGTTTGTATTTTAAAGACATAGTAGAGGTTGTTGAAAGACACTTGAATATGTTATTTTTATCAGTGTGTTAAAAACACTAATTTCCAGGGGGTGAAAGTGACATTTTACACACACACACACACAGACACCTGCTCCTTATAAAAACCTATCATCTAATGCTTTGCCCTAAGATCCACTTTGAAATTGAATAGTATACATTTTATTAAATTAAATACCTACGATAATTGGTTATTTTAAAAACTAATTTGTAATTGAAAGGTACATGTTTTAAGCATCAGCTTCTAAGGATTAGACAGTTTTAAAACTATGGGATACCCCAGGCACTTTTACACGGTGACCTTTATTTTTCATTAAATGTGCTATGTAAAATTGAATTTTGATGTAGTCCCTGACTTATTTTAACCCTCAGTGACTTATAAAATCAAGCAATTAACATATTTTTAAATCATTTTACTTCAGATTACCATAGCGCATTTTATCCATACCTTTGTTCCTGATTTGACCCATGGTGCCTGGCCCTATAAATGATTGCTTCACGGGATACTTAGAGATCATCGTACCACACGAACCCACATGGACATAGCATTTATCTCCCTTTTAACAAGCCATCTCAAAGTAGAGAGACCTAATTTCACACATTAGAGGAAAAGAGACAGATTCACTAATCAGGGATGAGGGAAAGCACATATGAAATGAGTATGGGCTGGGTGAACTTTTTTCTAATTATCAGGCTATATACTGTAAGGAAGAGATGATAAAAAACAGAATGAATAGCTTTTGTTTTATTCTTTTCTGGAAGAGAAAGACAATAATTATTAATATGGAGTGTTTACCTTTACCATTTTTCCCCACAAAAATACGGCAGAAAATGATTTAATGTTCATCGAGTGTGGCGTTATTTCTCAGACAGGAAAGGGATACAGTTCTTAAAATAAAGCAGGACGGTGGCACAAAGAAGTGGTAGTCATGGTGCGATTCTCTCAATTCACTTTAATTAGAGAAATTTGTTAAGTTCTATGTACCACTAACAGAGAGAAAAATAGATTAAAATGGCTAAATTGGTAGAACATAAGAACATGAGAAAGTATGAAAAAAAGGAAATAAACCGGGCCTCTCTAGAAAATAATAGAAAAAGTTAACTTTTAAAACAAGCATAACACACGTGTCTTATTCTAAATGCTCATGTATGCACACACAGACTCACACACACAAAGACTCACCAAGGATGGATCAGTCATCTACAGTATGCATTTGAACCTTAGTTGCTCTTCCTTCTATACCCAGCCCCATATGGATACATGTAACTGATAATTGCCATCTGTAACAAATGAATATTATCCCCTTGATTTTCCATTACAAAGCAACAAAGTATTCATTAAAATGTGGTATTTGGGGAGGCTGAGTGACTCAGTTGGTTAAGCATCTGCCTTCAGCACGGGTCATGATCTCAGAGTCCTGGGATTGAGTCCTGTGTTGGACTCCTTGGTCAGTGGGGAGTCTGTTTCTCCTTCTCCCTCTGCCTGCTGCTTGCACTCTCAATCTCTCTCTCAAATAAATAAATAAAATCTTTAAAAAAGTGTGGTATCATCCTTAAAGTTTTTGCTATTTCCTATAATACTTATTATAGGTTAATGCTTAGTCTATACTTAAAATTCATATATCAGTGTAGATGTTGCACTTTTTATTTTATTTATTTTATTTTATTTTTTTTAAAGATTTTATTTATTTATTTGACAGAGATCACAAGTAGGCAGAGAGGCAGGCAGAGAAAGGAGCAGACTCAATGCTGAGCAGAGAGCCCGATGTGGGGCTCAATCCCAGGACCTGAGATCATGACCTGAGCCGAAGGCAGGGGCTTTAACCCACTGAGCCACCCAGGCGCCCCAATGTTGCACTTTTTAGATGTGATTAACATTTAAACCCAATGAGTTTGAGTAAGATAGTTTATCCTCCTTGATATATGTGGGTTACATTCAATAAATTAAAGGTCTTAGGAGCAGAGACTGAGGACTTGGTGAAGAAACAGCAGTTAAAAAAATATATTTATTTCTTTATTATAGAAAGAGAGTGTGAGTGCATGGCCTGGGGATGGGGGTGGGCAGAAGGAGAGAGACAGAGAGAATCTCAAGTAGACTCCCCACTGAATGTGGATCCTAATGAAAGTCTCAATCACAGGACCCTGAGAACATGACCTGAGCTGAAACCAAGAGTTGGATGCTCAACTGACTGAGCCACCCAGGTGCCCCAGAAGAAGCCATTTTGCCTCAAGATTGTAACATAGGGCCTTGTGTGAGTTTCTAGCCTGCAGATCTTGGACTCAAAACTGCAACATCAACTTATCTGAATTTTCAGCATGCTGGCCTGCTCTTCACATGTCAGATTTGCTAGTCACCAAAATCATGTGAGCCGATTCCTTAAAATAAATCTTTCTGTGTACATCCTATTTTCTGTTTTTCTGTAGAACCTTAACTAATATCATGATAATGATTACACTAATAATAATTCTAACATATATTAGAGTTTTGGAAAGAATGTGGTGCAAAAAAATCTTTAGAGAAAAAATAGCATAAAATAGCTAAAAACATTTCCAAATTAAGCAAAAGATATAAATGTATAGATTTGAGCAGCTTAGTAAACTGCAACTGGATATACCCAAATAAATCTACACACAGATGCATCATAATCAAACTGCTAAAAACTATCACACCAAGTATACATTAAAAAAAATAAAATTACTGTGGGAAGAGAACAATATCACATTATTAAAAAATAATCAGTTCTCTAAAATGATGTTAAAATCCTAAATGCACATGCACCAAACAACAGAGCTTCAAAATACACAAGAAATGATTGAAAAAGCTAAATTATAGTGACACTTCAATACCCTTCTCTATAATTTTTTATCGCTGGCAGAAAGAAAATCAACAAAGTTATAGAGAACTGAAAAGCACTATAAAAACACTAGATCTAATTTATACACTTTAGACACCTAACCCCGAAACAGGAGAATACAAATTCATTTCAAATAAAATGGAACATTCAGCAAGTTTACCATATTCTGGGTCAAAAAAATGAACTTACCAAACCTGCTGGAGTAACTGGGAAAATTTCAAAAAAATATACTTTGACCCAAATTTTGTTATACAAAATTGTTATACAAATTTAATTCAAAATGGGTCATTGACCTAAATGTAAAACACAAAACTATATAAATTTTAGTGAAAATTTTAAGAGAAAATCATTATGATCTGTGTTTTACACACAATTTTAGCCATGACACCAGAAGGATGACCATAAAAGAAAAAAAGGTAACACATGAGACTTTGTTGAAATGAAAAACTTAGTGTTCTGTGAGAAGAGACTAGTAAGAGAAGGAAACGACAAACTATATACAGGGAGAAAATATTTACAATCATCTAACAAACTTTTGTGAGAGTCTGGACTTTCAAAACCCAACATTATAAAAAACAAACATTGAAATAAAAATTGGAAAAAATAACAAGCATTTAATCAAAGAAAATAGGGTATACAAATGGTAAATGAAAAATACATAGCTATTAGGGAAATGCAAATTAAAGCCACAAAATGAAAAAGAACCACATACCTATTAGAATAGAAAACAACAACATAATGTACAACACAAAGTGTTGTTGATTATATCGAAAAACTGAAACTCTAATACATACCTTACATGTGGAAATGCAAAATGGTATAGTTAAGTCTTGATGATAGTTTGGTAGTTGTTTATAGAGCTATACATGTGCTAACCATATGGCCCAACAGTTCTTCTCGGGAATTTAGAGAATTGAAAATTATGGTCACACAGAAACCTATACACAAATGTTTAGTAGTAGCTGTATTCACAATGTCTCTGAACTAGAAACAACCCAAATGTTCCACGTAGGTAAATGGAAAAACAAATTGTAGTAGGGACACCCGATGGAAGACTATTGCACAAGATGAAGATGCAAACTGGATACAGGCAGCAAGCAACTTGGGTGAATATCAAAGGAATTAGTCTGAGTAAAAAAAGCCATCATCAAAAAGTCATACACTGTGTATTTCTTTCTTTCTTTCTTTTTAAAAAGATTTATGTATTTATTTGAGAGAGAAAGAGAACACTGTGGGGAGGGGCAGAGGTAGAGGGAGAAAGGAGATCTCAAGAAGATTCTCTGCTAAGCTCAGAGCCTGATGCAGGACTCCATATGGTGGGGAAGGGGTTGGGGGTCTTGATTACACAACCCATGAGATCATGACCTGAGCTGAAATCACAACTGAGATGCCTAATGGACTGAGACAACCAGGACCCCTTTGCTTATTTACTTCTACATTACATTCTTAGCAAATGCTATCGTTTTGGAGAAGAAAGTGGTAGTTAATGGGACTTGGTGACTGAGGTAGGCTGTGGCTACAAGGATATCTTAAGGGGGCTTTTTTTTTTGACTGCTGGAATCATGGCGGTTGTATATTTAATGTGTAGTAAACATACATGGATTAAAATTCATATAACTGGGGATGCCTGGGTGGCTCAGTTGGTTAAGCAGCTGCCTTCGGCTCAGGTCATGATCCCAGCATCCTGGGATTGAGTCCCACATCCCGGCTCCTTGCTCGGCAGGGAGCCTGCTCCTCCCTCTGCCTCTGCCTACCACTCTGTCTGCCTGTGCTCTCTCTCTCTCTAACAAATAAATAAATAAAATATTTTAAAAAATTAAATTTTTATAACTGTACGTACACAAAACAGTCAGCTGTACTCTTATTAATAAAATTAAGAAAAAAAACTAAAGCACAAATGAGTATAATTTATGCATTTTAATTAGGTATTTGTGCAACAATATATTTTTTGTGATCAAATCTTTCCATATATCATGGATATTGTGGTTGAAGTTAGGTGTTTCTTGTATTTGTGAAAACACAGTCATAGTGATTCATACACTATTTCTAATTCATTTTCTCTGAAGTGGAATGGTGTGTTCCAAACACTTGTGAACAAACATGAGAGTAAAAATCCACCAAACAAAAACAAAACAAACAAACAAAAAAAGGTAGTGTGAATAATTATATGAGTGCAAGGGAAAATTACTACATCACTTTATGTTTCCATACAGTTTCTTGACTCCCTATTAGACAAATTTGGCCTTGGAACCGAAACACAAAATCTATATTTCTATTTCTATATAGTTTGTCAGAATTTAAATGCCTAGAAGTTTCTGAGTTTGTCAGAATTTAAATGCCTAGAAGTTTCTGGGATGAATTTTACATTACATAAGAATTATTTTGCTAATGAGACTAAACGGAGTTAGGAAATTAGTAGTGTTTTATTATGTATCCAGATGCTGTATCCATTTTATTTCATCTAAGTCATGCAATTTTATGAATTATTTTTTATTAACTTGACTTTGTACATGTGGAAATTAAAGATCAGATAGCTTTGATATGTTCTCCAGTTTTAGATAACTGAGGGAAAAACCAAGTGGAGCAGAAGCTAAGTACTCTGTATTATACTAGTAAGTATTACTTGAATCCCAACTGCACCTAAGTTGGTGAAAATGTAGAATAAAGACAAATAAGAGTGATGGGCTCTTAGGTGAAACATAGAGAGGGATAGCTTTAGTCCATCTGATTTAGAAATACACATTTCTAACTTAGGATCTTGGTATGGCAGATGACTAGGTCATCCCACATCCTGTCTTTCTTAATCCCAAGAGTCTTTGCTGGGTATATGACCATGTAATCAGAAACTATGTTTCCTGCCTAGAAGTACCTAGGGAATTTTTGTCTTGCTAACATGATCCGAGTGAAAGAGAAATGATAGTAATGTATGAAGTGAAAATAATATTGCTTGCCCACCTTTTCTGCTTTTTTCCCATCCTGTCAGAATATGTAACCTACCTATATTAATATATATGTATATATATGTATGTATGTATATATATATATATATATATATATATATATATATACACATACATATTCTAGCTTCAACCATGTGGACTAGGAAAATACCCTGAAGTCTGGTGGAGGAAATTTGATTTCTGAATGACACACTGGAGCTGAGGCAAATCATGCTCCTGGCTTTTACTCCAGCCTGTCACTAGAGCACTATGTGAAGAGTAAAATGAGTAAGAAAAATGAAACAGAAAACCTTGCTTTATGTGGCTGTATTTTTTGAACTGTTACAATAGTTTTACCTATATTCTAGTAGATGCATTTGGTAAACCTATTATTTGTATGTATAGAAATATCATGAAAACGTTCTATAAGATAGATGAGAGGAATATGTAATAAGGTGTAGTGGAAGAAGTAGCTGTGTCTTCTTGTAGGTTTTTGGATAATACTGTTGATTGAATGCATTGTGATTGATTTGATTGTGATAACAATTTTCAAGAAAAAAGCTTCATGTAAAGGAAAGGTAATATGTTCATATTTATATTCTGATTGTGTATATTCTTCTAATAGTATTTCATCCATTAATAGACCCTTAACATTTTACATGATCATTATGACCCGACAGCTGTCTAGACTACAAAGCAATTCACCATATATAGTTTATTATTATCCATTTAATTTCAGTTCATCAAGTTGTTGTGAATAATTTAAAATTCTACAGTAATAACTTGTACTATATTGCCATCGGATGAGGAAAGATGGAATAGTCTGCCAAGAAATAGTATTTATTAAAAGTAAGAATAAGAAAAAACTTTAAAAAAATTTTTTTTAATTTTATTTTTTTTATTTACTTGATAGAGATCACAAGTAGGCAGAGAAGTAGGCAGAAAGAGAGGAGGAAGCAGACTCCCTGCTGAGCAGAGAGCCAGATGCAGGGCTCCATCCCAGGACCCTGAGATCATGACCTGAGCCAAAGGCAGCGGCTTAACCCACTGAGCCACCCAGGTGCCCCAGGAAAAAAACTTTTAATAAAAATCTTAAATTGAAAAAAGCAAATAAAAAAAATTTACCTATAATAACAAGTACCTATTCATTGGACTATACCCAGAGGTAAATTATATGAATAAGATGATAAGTCTTCTAGATTCACCGAGTAAAATAAAGGTTAAGGATTGAGAAGAAAATTGAAACATATTCTATTGGAATGCATTTATATTTCAAGAGCAAGTGAGTTGTGTTCTAGAAGTATGTTCCTGAATTAGTTGTTTAAGATTAAAACACACATCCCTTTCACAAATATTATTGTCTACAAGGTCAGCTCCACAAATATCTGTACTTGTCCCTTAGGGAAATCTATCTCCTCTATTATGTCACTTCAACCACCATTCTTAATTTCTTTGCTCTGTTGGGCTTCTTAAGCCATTATTGTCCTTTTCTATTTTTATTCTAGGAGTATAATTGCTATGGAAAAAACAAAACAAAAACACTGCATTATTGTAACTATATATTCACTATCAAGTTTTTCTAATCTTTACTGGTGCTAAGATACACTCTATTTGCCAACTTGATTTTTTCTCTTATTCTCTTCAAGGAAATATTGTATCTTAAAAGTATTTAACTCCCCCTTTTTATGACTAAATTTGTTTCCTACATTTCATATTGAAACTACTTCAAATTTCAGCCACTATAACTATACATGTGTTTGCACATTGTCAGTCAGGTTTGAGTCAAGGAAGTGAAAACTGTTTTTTTGTTTGTTTTGTTTTGTCTTTTTACTTGATTTCTTAAAAATTATCATATAGTGTGTTATTTGTTTCAGGGGTACAGGTCTGTGAATCATCAGACTTACACAATTCACAGCACTCACTACGGCACATACCCTCCCCAACATCCATCATCCAGCCACCCCGTCCTTCCCAGCCCCCTCCACTATAGCAACCCTCAGTTTGTTTCCTGAGATTAAGAGTCTCTTATGGTTTGTCTCCCTTCCTGGTCCCATACTCTTTCATTTTTCCCTCCTTTCCCCCCATGACCCTCCTGCCCTGCCTCTCAAATTCCTCATACCAGATAGATCTCATAATTGTCTTTCTCTTGCTGACTTATTTCACTTATAATGGCCTCTAATTCCATCCAAGTCTTGAAAATGGCAAGATTTCCTTTTTTGATGGCTGCATTATATATATATATATACCATATATGCATATATATATATGTATATACACACACACACACACACACACACACACACCACCTCTTCTTTATCCATTCATCTGTCGATGGACATATAGGTTCTTTTCATAGTTTGGCTATTGTGGACATTGGTGCTATAAACATTTGTGTACACATGCCCCTTCGGGTGACTACATTTGTATCTTTAGGGTAAATACCCAGTAGTGTGATTGCTAGGTTGTAGGGTAGCTCTATTTTTAACTTTTTGAGGAACATCCATACCGTTTTCCAGAGTGGCTATACCAGCTTGTATTCCCACCAACAATGAAAGAGGGTTCCCCTTTCTCCACATTCTCACCAACACCTGTCATTTCCTGACTGGTTAATTTTAGCCACTCTGATTGGTGTGAGGTGGTAACTCACTATGGTTTTGATCTGTATTTCCCTGATGCTGAGTGATGTTGAGCACTTTTTCATGTGTCTATTGGCCATTTGGATGTCTTCTTTGGAGAAAAATGTCTGTTCATGTCTTCTGCCCATTTCTTGATTGGATTATTTGTTCTTTGGGTGTTGAGTTTGATGAGTTCTTTTTTGTATACAAGCCCTTTATCTGATATGTTATTTGAAAATATCCTCAGCAATCAGACAACAAAAAGAAAACTGTTCTAGGCCTTTCAACTTGAGAGGATGATATATGGTGAATTATGTATCAACAACCTATGAAAGAGCTAATAATGGGCATTCCTCTGGCTTTCAGAAAATGAGGAAACCACACCAATGATAACACTCGTAACACTAAAGTAGATTATGTTCAAGGGTATCCACACAATTAGGACACAGTTTATATCTTCTTTTTGTTCATAGTATTCCCATCCTGCTGGAAGACAATTGCAGCTTCCAATTTCTACGAATATGTCAATGTCTCTTGATAGGAGAATCTAACCTGGCCTCCTATTGGTAAGAATTCTGAGGTGTTCCTGGGATGGCTCAATCAGTTAAGTGTCTGGCTCTTGATTTTGGCAAGGGTCGTGATCTCAGAGTCATGAGATTGAGCCCTGCATCCAGCTTTGCACTCAGTGAAGAGTCTGTTTCTCTGTTCCTCCCCCAACTCTCAGAGGTGTGCTCTCTCTCTCCCTAAAATAATTACATCTTAAAAAAAAAATTCTGAAAAAACTGTTCTGAGGTTTCCAGTGCTATATGATATCAGGGAGAGTTGAAAAAGTTGATAGTATAGTAGTTTAATTGACAGCTGAAAATCTGGCTCACATCCCTTTGATTTTGCCAACAATTACAATGGATAACATGTCTTCCTTAAGGCTAGATATAAGTCTTCATTATGTTCACTGTATTCCATTAATTTCTGTGCTCCCTAGAGACATTTCTATCAATTATTCCTTCTATCACCAATGTCTTCTAGATATCCTTCTTTGTTGGGTCCTATCAGCACTTAAACAAATTCAATTATTCTTCCATTTCAGGAAAAAAAATCATACATAATTTCATAGAACACATTCTCTCATTCTCACTAACACATTAGGTTTCTGTATAGTCAAATTTATTTTTAATAGCTTCTCTTGTTATGTTTCTAAAAATAATGTCTACACTTTATACTTACAAATTGTTTTTACTATTCCTATCTTCTGAATGCTTTTGATATTTAATGAAAATATGGTGGATGTTTTAAGTATATATAAAAATAATTAACTTGTCCATTACCACACTTTTAAATTATTTTATTTAAAGCTGTTATTGATGAAAAGTCATCCATCAATTATGTCAAGGTTAATCAAGTAAATTTTACTTATCCCATAGAATATTGAAAAAAATTATCTCAATAAGAATTAAAGAATAGAGGGGCGCCTGGGTGGCTCAGTGGCTTAAAGCCTCTGCCTTCAGCTCAGGTCATGATCCCAGGGTCCTGAGATCGAGCCCCGAATCAGGCTCTCTGCTCAGCAGGGAGCCTGCTTCCTTCCTTCTGTCTCTGCCTGCCTCTCTGCCTACTTGTAATCTCTGTCAAATAAATAAATAAATGAATCTTAAAAAAAAGAATAAAGAATAGATAAAATAGCTCCATCTTTTGTTATAGAAAGAAGTATAATCTACTCTTGTTTAAATCTAAACAATTGTGGATAATAGTGTCTGGGGAAGTAACTCTGTTAGATCTCCTGGAAATACAGAAATGTCTTGTAAATCTCAGCCATACTGTAGAATTGGATTATGTGTTAGAGATCTCTTTTTCTTGTTCAGTTTATCGGCTTAATATCAACATTTTTTAGTAACAACATGGCATATAAAATTAGGTACGTACCATATTTGTAAAGAAACAGGCTTTTGTCCTTCAGATGAAGTTTTTCTAGGGTAACAGAGCCGAGTTTTCCCAGATTTAAGGTTGTCAAAATCAAATAGAGGACAATTTCTTAGAAGTCTCCATGAATCATGCTGTAAAGCCCTTAGATCCACTCTAAGGTTATTCTGTACTCTCTAAATCATTAGTAATACAAAGTACTATGTAATTTTATGGAAATAAAACTATTTTGGAACTTACTCTTCTCTTACATATTGATAATGTTAATGTCAATATCTTACTTTATTAGGAAAAATTGAACATAAAATTAAAAGAGAATAAATGATAAGAATTGCCACCACTGGTTATTGGTAATAAGAAGTTACATGAATTTGTTATAACAATAAGAAAGGTATTGATCTGAGAATCTCTCATTCAACATTCATTTACTAGGCAACAGCTGAGGACCTGGGAGAATAAAAGTTTATTAAAGAACATTCCTCATCCTTTTAGGAGTGACGTTTATAGTGTATTATTCAGAGTTCCCTTGGGTGAGGGGTGGTCAATAAAATATATATAAGGAATTGCCTCAGTGATTATGGAGGCTGAAATAGGACCCCAGATTTGCAGGGTGAGTGAGCAAGCTGGAGACTCAGGAGAACTAATGGCACAGTTCTAGTATGATGGCCAGCAAGCTTGAGGTCCAGAAAGAACTAATGCTGCAGTTTAAATCCAAAGGTAAGAAAAATTCTCCCTTGCTTGGGAGACAGTCAGCCTTTTTATTCTTTTAAGGCCTTCAACTGACTGGGTGCTATCCAACCACATTAGAAAGAGCAATCTGCTTTACTCAGTTTATTGATTCAAATGTTAATCTCATTAGAAATATCCTCACTGATATATACAGAATAATATTTTACCTAAAATCTAGGCACTCCTTAACTCAAGTCAATGGATAAAATTAACCATCATATACAATTAGAGTCCCAATTTTATAACTACAATTGCTCTCCATTAAATTTAGTATTTTGACTATAATCCTATTGACTATAGCAGAAAGTTATATAATTTTGTACATAATACTTTCACATATATAGAAATTACTGTTTTAATTTCTATGGTGACTTAAAATTTATAATGTATTATAATACTTTTTTATATCATTGGATCCTGACAATTGCATCTTTTGGTATATTCTGTGAATTTTATTTTGCTATGAGAATTTTACTAATTTTGATTATCTCATAACTGTTATAAAGGACAGCATTTCCCCATTAGGGAAATGTATATAGAAATTATTTTTGCTAGTTAATTTTCATATATTTCATAATAATTTTTATAGAGTAAATTTCTGGCATATGTTAATAATGTGTTTAACTAGAATCCAATGGATTTTTTAATGATATTTGTTCAGTGAATGAATATATATGGTTGGTTATATGCTGACCTAGGATGTTCCAGTTTGAATGTACATCCAGATAAATGCATATATCAATTGATAAATAAATAATTAAGGAAAGATACAGTCTAATTATACACTAGAATAGGGTGTATAGTCAGCATTTGATATCCGAGTTGATTTAGGTAGTAGTAATCACCAATAGAATTAGAGTGTTAATTATAAAATTAATCATGGCATTTTTATTAAGATCTGAATTTATAATTTAAGATGGGGCATACTTACTGAAAAAATCAATGCTCAATTCTCTGATCTTCAGAGGTTCATGTGGAGATGACCCTCACAAAACATAGTTTCTGGAGTCAAATATTTTGACATATGTCTAAAGAAATTCTCTAAACCAAGGGAGCACTCCCCTTTGGTAAAGAAGCCATAGTAACTGAGAATTTCTTCATTTTCACCCAAACCACTTGGACTGGAAGTTAAGATGGAATTAGAGAAGGCATGGGCTTTGAAATAAAAGAATTATTAATTAAAACACTGGATTAAATTTTAAACTTAAGCATTATAAGTTTAGGCATTAACACTTACCAGAGACATAATGTTAGCAATTTACTTCTTTTTAATGTTTTCATATGTTCATATATATGGCAGGAAATAATAACTGACACATATTTGTTTTAATAAAATAATGACTAGTTTGACACGTAATGGTTGCTAAATTAATATAAATTTACCTTTCCATCTCATTGAACTAAATGCTTATGTTGTCCCTGGATTAGATGTTACAAAGTGAAGAAGAAAAAGAGAGAAAAAGAGTGTTTCTGGAGAAAACCCAAATGTCTGTATTTAATACTACTCCCTTTTTGGATAGGATTAGGTCAAAAAGAAGTTACTCATTCTTGATTAAGATATTCAGAAATATATTTTGAAGTTAAACCATTTTAGTTGATGACTAAAACAATAAATTTAATAACCATTCATAAATGTATTTTATATAATATATTAATACCTGTATATATGCTTTGATACTTGTATGCTTTGATATTCTACAGAAAAGGAAATTCAAGTATTATTTATTGACTGACATTAAACTGAGGCAACATAAACACTAGAGACCAAGTAGGATCTCTGCCTCTTTTATGCTTTTTCCTCTAAATTTATCCCTTTTTCTAGTAAAGCATAGGTAGCATCTCCTTATATCTACACTTTGAGATTAAAAACTGTATTGGAATTTCTGCTTTACCAAACAGTGAAGGAACTGCTACAACATAATAGCCCAATACTTGCCTATGCAATTCAATCATTTCTCATTCAGATTCAAATTATATTTCAGTTTAAGTCTTCAACTTGCTACTTGAGTAACATAAAACAAGTCAGCTCATACTCATCATCGTAACCAACTTATTGTAAAAATAGAGGATGATTGGTAATCAAACATGACAAAATTCTGAGCATAATACTGGCAGTAGGAACAGGTGAGTGACAATTAAAATTCTGGGGTGGAAAAGAAATGTTAACATATGTCACCTGATTGTTGTTTCTCCACTTTACTTCTTTTTAGTAGTACAAACATGGACAATTTACTTGAATATTTACTTGAATAGGCTTCAATGTGTACACATTTGCAAGTTTGAATGGACAATATTTTTTTCTCAGAAGAGAGCATAAAAATATTCATTTGATGCCAAAAATTATCTTTCTGAAGGCTTTTTCTGACTTTTTAAAAGAGGGGTTTGCAATACATTCTGATTCACATTAAATTATTTGTTTTGTAATGACAAGCCCTATGACATTATGTCTTATAATATTATGTGTGCTAATCTCCCAAGACCTCTTGCTTAATAAATTGTCAACCAACTGGGAGATGATTTTCCTTCTTGACATTAAAAAAATCCCACTTCAAAGTAAAGTGCTGTCATAATGGGAAGCTTAATTTAAATTACATAAAATTTTAAAAGTCAGAGATTTCTAAGAGCAAAACAGAGTCCAAACAACTTTTGTTATGTGAGTACTCTGTAAAATCTAATTCTTTTAGTTTTTCTAAGTTCATATAACACTATGTTAAATATTCTTGGTATTATTTTATACATAAGTATTTGATAATACTAGATATTATAGAATGAAAGCCCTTCTAAAACAAGGTGTTTTAAGATTTAAATATATATAAACATAACTGAGAAATCTGAGAATAGCATTTCTAAGTAATGTTGTTCTTCCTTAGTAATATTTGCTGAAATTAAGTGAAAAATAGTTAAAAAGGAATGTAGAGTTTTGTATTTTTGTTGGCAGTTCTGTTCAGTTGGTTCCACATTTATTGAGCACCTACTATGTACCAGGCACTGTACTAGATACAATGGTCCCTGTCCCCAAGGAGCTTACAGTCTCTTGGAGGCAAACAGGCAGTACAAAGACATAGACTTTATTCTAAAGTGGACAAAAGTGTCAGTTATGTAATAATACTGGGCATTTAAATACAATATCATGTCATTGTTTATAATGTCAAGGCAGACAATTAGAATGAAGAGCATTTTCATGTGATAAAACAGTAAAATCATTAAGACCTAAGTTTTAAAGATTCACATGGTAAAGGTAGTTAATACTAAAAATTTACACCATAGTTTTTCAAGTATTTCATACTTAGAAATATTATTGCTTCTATGAACTTGAGGTGCTGACGGAATCAAGTCAAAAGGTGGAGGTCTGTATCAGGAAAGGAAAGCCTTTCTCAATGTCTGGTAACTCATTGGTAAGAACACATGAATCTGTCTTGGATACTTTCTTGTCAAAATGTTCATTGGTTTGCATGAGCATATATGATCAAACTATCACATATAAATTATTTTAAATCATAAACACTACTGCTACAATTATCTTTCATTCATTCAGAAGCAAACATATTGAATTCTAAGATATATTGTTAATCTTGAAATATATATCCAGCATGTTGTTGATTGATATAATGTTGTCAATATTATTACTTTTCTGAGAGAAAAAAATGGAAGTGACAGATATCTATCACTAAATAATTGTAAATGTATTTTTAAATTAATGTTTTAAGTAGGAAAAGAAGCAAAACTAAAAATAATTTATTCAGAAAGTAATTTCAAATACCTGTAATTAATTACTCCTCTAGACAATATTATGTCTTATATTTACTAAAAACGTTGATCTATTTGATTTAGGGTGATATAACGAAATAAATTTAGTTTTTAAACATTAGATGCAAATTATTGTATAAATATCAGTGTCTCCAAGAAAAGCCATTTTAACTGCAATAGAAATGCAAATGATAGTAAATGATAAAAAAAACACAAAAAGCTCTTTATTACAAAAGAATGGAATATTTGTTTTTAATAATACTTAACATTTTAATTACTTATATACTTAAAATCACATATGTATTTGTTAATTTATAATTATATTATAAATGTAAATGATCAATATGTTAACATTTAAGTGATATATTAAAAGTCACATCATGTCTATAATGCAGAAATATGGCATTTGCCCACTCAGAATGCAATACTTTTAGACTTTTTTAAAATTTAAATTCAATTAATTAACATATAGTGCATTACTAGCTTCAGAGGTAGCATTCAGTGATTCATCAGTTGTATATAACACCCAGTGCTCATTACATCATGTGCCCTCTTTAATGCCCATTGCCAAGTTACCCCATCCCCTCCCCTCTAGCAATCCTAGTTTGTTTCCTATGATTAGGAGGCTCTTATGGTTTGTTTCTCTCTCTGATTTCATTTGAAATCAATCAAGTAACTGGTACTAGATATAAGTAATCAACATGCACAGGAATAAAGATGTTTTCAACAAAAGTTGCCGTGTAATAATCCCTTTGCTTCTATGTATGAAGGGGAGTTATGTCCAGAAGGAATTAAGAGTTAACTAAAAGAATAAAAAATAAAATGTAGGGGCACCTGGGTGGCTCCATAGTTTAAAGTCTCTGCCTTCAGCTCAGGTTATGATCTCAGGGTCCTGGGATGGAGCCCTGCATCGAGCTCTCTGCTCGGCAGGAAGCCTGCTTCCCTCTCTGTCTCTGCCTGCCTCTCTGCCGGCTTGTGATCTCACTCTCTCTGTCAAATAAATAAATAAAATATTTTAAAAAATAAAATAAAATAAAATGTAGTATCATACATAGAGTACATTATCAACAAGGGAATCAAATCTCTTGATAATATCATTAAGCTGACAATCAATGATAGAGTTAGGTAGTCAATTTTAAAGTATTGGTAGATGGGGCACCTGGGTGGCTCAGTCAGTTAAGCATCTGTCTTCTGCTGAGGTCATGATCCTAGTATCCTGGAATTGAGCCCCACATTGGGCTCTCTGCTCAGAGGAGGGTCTGTTTCCCCCTCTCACTTTCCCTGTGTTCTCTCTCTTGCTGTCAAATAAATAAATAAAATCTTTAAAAAAATAAAATATTAGTAGGATCAAATTAAACAAATCTGTGTTTTATATACAGATTTATATGTATATCTGAACTCAGAGATATTATGGGTTCAGTTCCAGAACACTAAAATAAGGTGAATATCCCAATAAAGCAAGTCAAATAATTTTTTTAGTTTCCTAGTGCATATAAAAGTTCTGTTTATTAGACTGTAGTCTAGTAAATGTGTGCTAACATAACATCTTTAAAAAACATTGTACATGATTAAAAGTACAAATTAAAATTTGTCAAAAATGTGACAGAGATATGAAGAGAGAAAATTCAATGTATAAAAAGCAGCATACATTATTTAAAGAATACTTATGGCTAAGAAATGTTAACCATCATCTAGGTTTTGAGTGCACCTCAATCTTTTTTGCTGATGGAGGGTCTTGCCTCAGTGTCATTTCAGTTTCTCTGATAGCACTTGCTGCTTCACCTTGCACTGACATGTTATGGAGAGAGCTTCTTTCCTTAGACCTCAAGAACCAACCTCTACTGGCTTCAGACTTGTCTTGTGAAGCTTCCTCACCTCTCTCAGCCATCACAGGATGGAAGAGGGTTAGGGCAAAGAGGGTTAGCTCTGCATTGGGCTTTGGTTTAAGAGAATGCTATGGTTGGTGTGATCTACTATCCAGACCACTAAAACTTTCTGTACATGGTCAGTAAGGCTGTTATGCTTTCTTGCCATGTGTTCACTGGAGTAGCACTCTGTTTCCTTCAAGAACTTTTCCTTTGCATTCACAGGTTGGCTAGCTGTTGGGCACAAGATGCCTTGCTTTTGGCCTATCTCAGCTTTTGACATGCCTTTCCTCACTTAGTTTAATCATTTCTGGCTTTTTTAAAAGTGAGAGACATATGACCCTTCCTTTCACTTGAACACATAGAGGCCAGTTTAGGGTTATTAACTGGCCTAATCTAAGTATTGTTGTGCTTCAGGGAAGAGGAAGGCACAAAAAGAGGGAGAGAGATGGGGACTGGTCAGTCAGTGGAACACTCAGAACATACACATTTATCAATTAAGTTTGTTATCTTATATGGACACAGTTCATGACGTCCCAAAATAGTAACATCAGAGATCACTGATCACACACCACTAGTACAAATATAGTAATAATGAAAACATTCTACCAAAGTGAGACAGAGACATAAAGTGAACAAATGTTTTTGGAAAAAATAGCACTCATAGACTTGTTCAGTGCAATGTCATCACAAACCTTCAATCTGTAAAAAATGCAGTATCTGCTAATAATACAAAGGATTGAACCCACACCAAATCTATTAATCAGAATCCTGAGGTGGGACCCAGCAATCTACCTTAACAAACCAAGTAATACTGATGCACTTAATGAAACAAATAGATATTTATAAAATCCTTAGCATGGCGGGGCCTGGGTGGCTCAGTGGGTTAAGCCTCTGCCTTCGGCTCAGGTCATGATCTCAGGGTCCTGGGATCGAGCCCCGCATCGGTCTCTCTGCTCAGCAGGGAGCCTGCTTCCTCCTCTCTCTCTGCCCGCTGCTCTGCCTACTTGTGATCTCTGTTTCTCAAATAAATAAATAAATAAAAATCTTTAAAAAAATAAAATAAAATCCTTAGCATGGTATCTTGAACATTTAAACTCTCAAATTTTCATATTTCTACTATTTTTTATTAATTATACTTAAAATATATTAATACCAATTTTGAACAACTTGTTTATTTGAATTATTCAATATTTATAGATCTTTGTTTTCTTTTTTTTTGAATTTCCTTTTTTTTTTTTTTAAGATTTTATTTACTTATTAGTTAGAGAGAAAGAGAGAGAGAGAGAGAGAGAGAGCACAGGCAGACAGAGTGGCAGGCAGAGGCAGAAGGAGGAGCAGGCTCCCAGCCGAGCAAGGAGCCTGATGTGGGACTCGATCCCAGGACGCTGGGATTATGACCTGAGACGAAGGCAGCCGCTCAACCAACTGAGCCACCCAGGCGTCCCTTGAATTTCCATTTTTATACACTGATTGATTTATACACATGCATTAATTTAGGCTGATTTTAATAATTCATATTATATCATATTGCCTTAGTGAGCAAATCTGATTATCTCTCATCACTCATTATTAACATGATGTATTTTAGCTTATTTTGTTTTGCTTTTAAACTTTCCATATACAAGTCATCATGCTAGAGTCTAAAAAAAACTGTAATGAAAAGTACAAAGTATCTGTATTCACAGTATCTTCATTACAGTGGGAGAGACAGATCAGGTGGTTTCAATGACAAAAATACCATTTTAGTGATTATCTTTTGCTCCTTAAATGAGATAGATGTAAGAATTTTGTTACTCACCTTTCTAAAAGTGTTGGGGTTAATGTAGAGCATGAAATCAGCCATAATACTTGGCTTGCTAAAATGTTAACACAGAGGCCACTGAGGGTGAGGGAAGATTTCAGAAGAGCTCAGGTCTTTGGAATGCAGAAGCCTTCATGACCACTGAGGTAAGAATGCTGTGGGGAGTTGCCTTCCACAAGCTTTCTTAGCCTAAACAGCTACCCTGTAATTTAAAAGATGTATGCATTGTTCCTTAGGCTATGTTTAGCAGAACTCATAGAACATGCAGTTTAGCATATTGTATCGTTCCCATAAACAGAGCCTCTTGGTTCTATTTAGACACCTTGTCAACAGCATGTGCTTGAGACACAGTGATAAGGATTTGTGATCATCCTGAAAGACAAATAAAAGTGGGAGCAAAGAAGGGCAAAGGGTCTTCGTCTCTGAGCGTTGACCCACTTGCCTTCTCCTCTCTTTCACAGCAAAGTTTGGAGTAATCTTTCATCCATCAGTACAGGGATTGCTGGCCATTCCTGACATAAGAGGCTTTTTTAGAATCCTTCAAATATTTGCTGCTCTAGGGATTCCTGGGTGGCTCGGTCAGTTAAGCTACTGATTCTTGGTTTCGGCTTAGGTCATGACCTCAGAGGTGGTGAGATCAAGCCCCACATTGGACTCCCCACTCAGCAGGGTGTCTGCTTGAAAATTCTCTCTCTACTCTTCCCCCTGCTCTCTCTTTCCTTAAAATAAAAAAAAAAAAAAATTAAATTAAAAAAAATTTGCTACTCAAATCATGACATATTTTAAAGAAAAATGTGCAGAAGAGAATGTACTAAACTTGTCAGTCTAGAAAAGAAATGTAAAGCTCCATCAAATCTCTTTCCCCTCTATATTCTCATTCTGCTTCTCATTTTCTGTGATTCTGTGATTGTGTTTGTAATAGCTAATTTTATATACCATCTTGGCTGACCCATTATTCCTAGATATTTGATCAAACGTTATTCTAGATGTTCTATGGGGGTGTTTTTGGAGGAGATTTTTACATAAACCAGTTCACTTTGAAGAAAGCCTATTGTTCTCCATGTCATGGAGCTTTCCAGTCAGCTGAAGGTCTGAATACACTAGATGGACCTCCCCAAACAAGAGGAAATTCTGCCTTTGGACTGGGACTGCAAATCTTTCCTGAGTATCCTGATTGTTGACCTCCCCATCAGAATTTGGATTTGTCAACCCCACAAAATCATATGAGTCAATTGCTTAAAATAAATCTCTTTCTATATGTATACATATCTTATTGGTTCTATTTCTCTGGACCACCCTAATGCTATGATTGTGAGTATGTATGTTTGTGAAACTTGAAAGCTTCTGTGAATGTTTTGATACCATTTGGAATATATTCAGGGGCTGCCTGATGATGACCAAGATTTAATCTAAGACTGTGAGTCCAGATGCAATTGCCACTGTGTTTTTTGCTGTGTTTTCCTATGAATGTCAGTATCTCTCAAAGTTGGAGTTAGGATAATGAGTTTTATATAAAAAAATAATTGCACAGTATGAGGAACATAATTTATTGAGCTTCATGCTACCTCTGCTCCTCAAAAAAACCATTCTTATTATCTACAAAACCATAATAATAACTAAAATTAAATACATCCATTTAACCATATCTATCTGTTTTATATAGTGTTGTTGAAGCTAAAGTAAAAATGGTGAACACAAATGATACGGTCCTTGTCTCATAAATCTTAGTTTAGCAGAAGACCAGGTGAAGAATAAATAAGCATTAAATAATTATTAATTTTGATCAGTGTTATATTGAAATTTAACTAAGATTAATGAATAAAAGAGAAGAAGGTAATTAGGGTATAGCTCTCTGAGAAGGTAATATTTAAACTGAGCATTAAATAATGCTAAGAAGACAATTTTGCAAAAAACACAGGCAATATTGACAGCAGTCAAGAGAATAATAGCTTGGGCAAAGGCCCTGATGCACATGGAACTCAGATTAAGAAAAAAAAGTCATTGTAACCTTAAAGATGAGATCATTTTTTAAGTCACTTTAATGCTCCATGGACAACACTCCAACCAAACTTGCTAGCTACCTAACCCTTTATATGTGTGTGTGTGTGTGTGTGTGTGTGTGTACATGTATATGTGTATATATATATATATATATAAAAGTAAACAAAGACTCAAAATTAAGTTACTTTTTCAAGACCTCACAACTTAAATATGAAGAGATGGATTTGAACTTATTTGTTAGGAGTTGAAACATTTTCTGCTTCATTATTAACCTAACCTTTCTGTCTTACATTGAGATTCACTTTTGCTTTAGCCTACATTTCTAGTCATTTCTCAGTGTACAGAACAAAAACATAGTTTTGTATGTTCTGTACTGAAACATACTTTTGATGAATTGAGTAACCCATCACCCTCTAAATCCAAGGGTCTTTACCTCATGTCTAATACTATACTCCTTAATTTCTTTTTCTACTTTACTTTGGTTTTCTAAAATCTATCCAGTCTCCACTTTCTAGTTTAATACCTATCATATTAACTGTTTGGTCCAGCTAAAAAGAATCATGTTCTAATCTTTACCTCTTATGGCTAATATCTATAACATTTAGTTAACAATCAAACATTATCTTTTATAAAATCTTTGACTTTTTCTATCTATTGTTATTTAAATATTTATGCATTTAAGCTTAATCTATTTTTAAACCACTGTAAATTTGAGATCTAGAGAATGTCTTATTGTATTTTAAGTATATATTATTTAGTTGGTCATCTTAAAATTTATTTTGACCAGTGGGAAAGTATCTCTGAAAAAATAATTATGAATATTTTCCAAATTACTTGCTGTTAGCATTGCAGAGAGGTTTTTTCTACTCAAAAAAAACAAAAAACAACAAACAAACAAAAAAAAACCAACAACAAAAAACAAATTTAGGTATTCAAAATTACTTATGGGCAAAGATTATTGTTATGGGCCAATTTATGTCTCCAGAATGATTTATAAGTTCTAGCCCCCCTGCCTCCATACCTGTGAATGTGAACTTTTTTGGAAATATAATCTTTGCAGATGATCCTGTTTAGATTTTTAGGATGGACTCTAATCCAATATGACTGCTGACATTATAAAAAGGGAAACATCATCTACAAAGGGGAGGCTACTAGAAGCTGGGAGAGACACATACCTTTACCTCTCACAGACTACAAGAAAGCAATCTTGCTGACACCTTGATCTAAGACTTCTGGCTATATAAGGCAACCAGGGTGTGGTTCTTTGTTGCAGTATCTCTAGCAAACTAAGAGTGTTTTAGTACAGTATTCAATAAACTGAATTAAATCTATAGGTTTACAAAATATTATTTTACAAATACAAAATAAACAATTAAAGTTATTAGTATTAGTTATTATTATTAGAGTTTCAAATACTAAAGAAGGGGAACTCAAACAAAACATTCTCATAGGCATTTATGATTCAGGTAGGGTTAAAATGTAACAATGGATGCTCATGATACTGTTGATTTATCTTTAATTGTATGCCTCAGTGAATCCTGAGGTGGTTCATAAAGTCAAAGTTATACTCTTACCATCCTCTATTTTTTTGAAAAACAAAAAGAAAGCAAAAAAATAGAGGTTAACCTAAAGTTTAAGTAAATCAAATTAAACAACACAGTAGTCATTGACCCAGATAACTGTCTCTGTTATGTGTGATTAACCCTTGTTAACAATGAAAAGGTTAATAATTACAATAAAAGACATAATACAATAGCTTATTTTTTTGTCTTGATTCCTCTCTTATCATACTGATTAACTCATTCCTGCCCTGGTGTTCTTCCAGAGGTGAGATGCATATTATTTAGAAACTGCTGTCACTGTGCTGTTTCTCTGATTTGCTATATGCTGGGTTTTCTTTGATGCTAGGAACTTCAGAGCCTTTTATGCAACTAGGCACATTAGGAATAAAAGCTTTTAATCACACTAATTCCTTTAACTGTTCCTAATCTATATCTAAATCTCTCATTTGTTCCTATTCTGACACAGCTGCTGCTGGATGAAAAAAAAAAAAGAAAAAAAAAAGAATATTCTTACATTCTACTTTAACCAAACTGAAACCAAAATTTAACTACCATGATCATTGCTTTTTCCTTTCCATGGAAATGCTCCTATGACCATAGTGTGTACTCACATGTCTGCAATAAAGGGTCTGTAGTAGATTCTCCCTACAAAGTTGCTATCATTGGGCAGCTTTAAGAGTCAATGGAAAATAATACAGAAAAATTGACAAAATATGTGTTTTTTCTTCTGCTAAACTTCAAAAACAGTGAAACTTGGTTTTTTGACAGTTGCAAACCGCCTCTCAATAGATGTTTATTTATTATTTGCTGATTTGAAATCTCTCCCTTCACTGTGAAGTTTTAAAATAATTTTGGAACTATAGAAATCTTAAAAAACTACTTTTTTTGAGTGTCTTTGTGTTTCCTTTTAAAATTCTCAAATTCCTTTTCTATCTACCCAAATGTCTTTTTCTTCATAATTTGAGGTAGTCACTCTGTCTTATATCTTCTATCTACTTACTTTTTAAAAATATCTTGCCACTTACCCATTTTAAATATTCACCATAAGAAATAATTTACTTTTATTTGAAAACTATAGCTCAATTGTGCGTTTTGAAAAACAATTGTAAATTTCCAGGAAATTACATTAAAAACAAAATAAAATACATATTTTGAATAGGTGAAATGTCCCCAAAAGAAAAGTAATTGGTAGTTAAGAGTAAAGTATTGATGTTTGGGGACATAAGATGTATGGTACAAGTTAAAATAATAAGTCAAATTATTTATGGAGGGCATAATGGTCTTCCTGGAAGATAAGGGAGACATTTATTTGTCTGAAGCATGATAGAAGAACATGCTCGACATACCTGATAAAATACAGAATAACAATTTCCAAATTATTCCAATGACTTAAAATATATATTTATTAACTGACTAGTATTAATGTTATTGTTGGCTATGAAGCACAGTCACTATAATGAATAACTGTACTATACAGACAGAAAAAAACGTTTTCTATCTTTAAAGATTCTCAAGCAAAATATATAAATATTCTAGAATGTTTGATTAATAGCTTGCTACATTGATACTCATAATTTGAAGACTGGAAATTTTTTAAAATTATTTTTTAAATTTTTTTTTT